>JAJIZL010026614.1:0-34600 GCA_023969395.1 Amblyomma maculatum | reverse complement strand
ATAAAGGTTGTAATCAAAGACTTCGTGAAGATCACTTATTTACTTTCAGACTCCTCTCTTAGGACTGACCACTGAAAGCGAATATATTATTCTAATTTTCTCTTGTCTAGTTCATTACTTCATCCTTTATGCCTCGCACAAAGAGCAGATTAGTAGAGCAAAAAATATTTTAGTAGGCACGGAGAAAAAGCCTCCGGTCAGGAAATGCATTAAAAATCACAATTGTTACTTACCGACCATTGGGCACCAGCTGCTACGTAGAAATATATTACATTGTTGCACTAGTGAACTGACCTTGTCTCTGCATCATTTCTCGTGCCATGTGAAGCTCGTTCCTTGTTGCCTCATATGCCGCCATTTTTTTCGTTGAATATTTGCCCCACCTAATATTATTACATACATTTTATCCTAGATTGTCCTTGTCAATTCCTGTTAGTGTTACTAAGAATTTGAGGTGTATGGTTCCAGCTTGGCTTGGACCATACCCGTGGCTGTGATAAACGAAGCGCCATAGATTAGCTTACTTGCGAAAACTTCGGCGGCTTCATATTTTCCCATTGGGTGAGAGCGCATTTAGTATATTTCGCGAATGTTTTCGCACGGTCAAACTTCCGTATTCGACAAGGAGAGTGAAGAATGATTCTGGATGTATATATCTGTACAAACTGAAGCCTCTATTTTCTCATTGCAGAAATGTAAATCATTTATTCTGAAAACGAGTGACAGTACATCCTAAATCCTAGATGGTATTGGACTTCTTGCACCGGCTTTTTATCGTTTCAGGTTGCAGAAACTGGATTCACCGGACTCTAGAAAGAAATGAAAAGGGAGAAGCCACAAAAAGGTGCATTTCAATCGCAATACCCAGAGAAACTGCTACTGATAGGCCCTGTGCTGGAATGGTGCGGAAAACGAAGGCCCTAACAACATACCCAAGAACGTTTCACTGGCCGCCAGGAGAATAGAGGATAAAGGCTCAAGATCCAAGGACTCACTAACAGTGAACCGATGCATACGTTAGCATACTTTTTCCTGGCTTACGCCGTTCTTGCTCTTAATGCGCTCTGTGGTATAGCGCTCCTCCCTGCCTTGATCGTGAGTCACCGGTTCCAACAGGCGTTTTTTGCCTCCTTCTACCAAATGTGTCAGAAGGTCTGGGACAAGAGTTATGCCACTGCAAGACGCAGAGTGCTCGCCCGCCTCAACCACCTGGAGTCGCATGACTTGTCGCTTAGGTCACGGGGTGCAGTGCGTATGCTGGAGGTTGGCGCTGCGTATGGACCCAACTTGGAATTTGTCGACCGCCAAGTCGAGTACTGGAAGGTAGAGCCCAACGCCGCTTTCGAGCCTAGTTTGCAGAAGAATCTGGCAGCGAATCCAAAGGTACTTGTTTTTTATGTTATGTACCAGTGACACTCTTTTTTTGTTACACTTCTCTAGACTAAGAGATCTAGTTTGCGAAAAGCAAGAATAAAAGGTTCTGTTGGGGCTTAACAATGAAGGTAGTATTCGTACGATGAAGAAATCTCGGCGCAGCTTTCCCCGCTCGAGTTCCGGCCTAGCAGCGATAGTGCGCAGGCAAAAGATTTGAAGTTCTCGAGAAATAATATCGCAGTACATTTAGAGAATTTTTACGCAAAAACACCACATACAAAAAGCCATTAGAAGGTAAATAACCAGACAGTATGACACATGGATTGCATCACTTAAAACACTGGCTGCGAAAACCCTATCACGGAACAGCAATAGAGCGTGATGATTTATTGTCAGTGCTCACGGAGCTTTCTGCTAATTTTTGTAGGGATCTTGCTTCACTACAAAATTGCAGTGTTGGCGAAACATCAAGATCGGTTTTGGGAGAGATAATCCTGCATATAAGAAAAATGAATTGTGTAATGAGAGAATTGAAGCTCTATCCCGTCATTTTTATGCAGAGCCAGCCGGGCTGGCCCCATGGTTACGGCTCTCAACTTGTGTACCCAAAGGCGCGGAATCGAATATCGACCTCAGCGGTTTCTTTTCGATGGAGGCGAAAAGCAAGGCGCCCGTATGCTGTGCTCTGTCAGTGCACGTTAAAGAACCCCAGGGAGTCGAAATTTCCAGAGTCCTCCGCTACGGCGTCTCTCATGGTCTGAGTCGCTTTGCGACGTTACACCCTCACAAACCAAACCAAACGTTTAGGCCAGCAAGATCGTTAAGGAATAGGAAATGGAGACAGCGTATGAAACGTAAGCCTCAAGTATGAAAACTGAAATTGACAGAGGCAAGCACATTGATCTGCGATGACGAAAATGTGAGCCTAAATGTGAAAATTGACATCTGCTAATCTGCTGACATCCGCTAATATTCAAAATACAAACTACTCTCACTACCGTGGATAAATCCGAAACCTGCTGCGATCATTTAGAAATTCTGTTGGTCGGCCATCCGACAACACCTTTAACTTAAGAAGATTGGTCGTTCCCTCGAATGAAGGCTGAAAATAAATTTGAAGTTTTTCGGAAAATAAATTTTACAAATATGCGTGAAGTTATACTACACTGATTTTTAGAATGTGACGCGGTAAACTGAATGTGTCTTTACTAATGGTTTAGGGCTCCCTGGTAGAGGTTTTCTTGGATCTCGACACGCGTCTTGCCTTTCCGTAAAGCATTTTAACCAAGTTAAACTGGCTCTTCGGTGACGCAGGTATAACGGTCGTGCTCTTGAATTAAGTGTCGGCTGTTTTATTTCATCATTTTAGCACACATGCTTTCTTTTCAGTAAAACCAAAATAGAAGCGATAGCTTGGTATAGCTGGCTCCCCCTCGACCAACCAGATTTTATGTTCACTGCGCCTACAGGTGCCAGGGTTTCCACAGAACAAGGTCCTTGTTGTTACATAAAAAGAGTGAGCAACATATCGCACTTTAGATGGAGAAGAAATTATGGTACAACACATTATCATAAGAAAATGCTTACATCAAAATGAAGACCTCTCCCAGTGAACTCCATATTGCTCTATCCTGCAATAGCAGCCCAGGCATCTATCCCCGCATCGGTTATAACTAATCTCATTTGCAACTTTACTCTGTGCCACTCCTGCTATGCTAGCTATTGACTACATACATGTTGTTCACATTATATGTTCCCGTGCGCTTACTTCGGATTTTTAATATAATCACACTTTCGCATGTAATTTAAGAGAGTGCCTTCTGCTCGCTACTGTCCGCAAAGTCATTTCACCCAGGTCCGGATAAAGGAAGCATTACAAGGGCAGAACTCGTCCTTCTGACAAAAGGGCTTTCGACATTCAGTACGAATAAGGCACAGTGTGGCGGTGGTCCGTGAAACGTGTGAGCGTGATGCGCTGCAGCGCATCGAGTCAAAGCAGCTCAG
Source organism: Amblyomma maculatum (assembly GCA_023969395.1). Classification (NCBI taxonomy): domain Eukaryota; kingdom Metazoa; phylum Arthropoda; class Arachnida; order Ixodida; family Ixodidae; genus Amblyomma; species Amblyomma maculatum. The sequence goes on along the minus strand of JAJIZL010026614.1, from coordinate 31,222 downwards.
GCCCAAATGAACCGTAAGGCGGTGCTTTGTTTAATTAGCTACAGCGCAATGGCGAATCGCGAAATATTTGCGGGACCTTGTATCCACCTCAGTGCACGTTTACAGCAGCTGAATGCACCAAATAGGTCACAAAAACACGTGTCACATCACTGATTGTCCTAGAACTGACACGCCAACTGGAAGCCTGACACCACTACGGAAAATTCATCGATATTTTGTCCTTACTGTGCGAACTCATTTTGGTATCTCTGTGAGATCGTATTATATGCCAGGTATATTCTATGAGCTGCTGATGACGTTTTAAATTTGAACACTGAGAGGCAGTTACGGGATGCTAGTGCCGAGCTTGAGCAGCTCTAGGTCATGCTGTTTTCGTCTACATACAAATACTGTAAACTTGTAACAGAGGTTGTTGCTGCTGCCGGACGGCACCCTACAAACCCAATTATGGCTTTGGCGCGTCTGAATCCTGCATCATTCTTTTGAATTAATTGGAGTAATATTATTATTGTTACTAGATCATGTAGTTTGTGTCGACAACTCATGAAATTTCGGAACAGTATCTGCCATTTTAAAAAATTGGGTCTCGCGCTCATGAGCATAATTGACATTTTTCTTCACAACTTTGAGAGAATGCATTCGGTGCATTAGATGACAATATGAAAGTAGCCCTATAAAATATTCATGTTTAGCGTTTCGAAGATGTAGAGTTAGGCAACGTGGGCTGTTTGCAGGTGGAGATGAAGTGCTCTATTCGTGGATTCGGGGAAGACATGAGTGCACTACCTGACGGCCATTTCGACGCGGTTCTACTCACGTATGTTCTCTGTTCCGCGAAAGACTGCCAGAAACTGCTCAGCGAGTGCAAGCGAGTTCTGGTAAAGGTGAGATGTTATGAAATATAACTGGCCTGATCAGAGGTGCCACAGGAACGAATTACAATGACAATTTCCTTGTGTTTTTTGCTGATGGTCTTTGTCGGTATCTGCTAAATAAACATATGCGCTGAAGTGCTCATTGTGCTGAGTTGAATAAATTATAATTAGGTAACTGAGACGTATCTCCGCTCCTTACGCCATGGTGAACATAACTGTTGAAAATAACGAACCTGACGTACCGAACAAACGCTATATATCTCCAAGGAGGTTGGATCAAGAAAAACACGACTGCGACTATAAACTGCGAAACTCAACCGGCTATTTTATTTGACTAGTGCGTATGCTGTGCTCAAGAAGGAAGCTATGCTATTAGTCGCCCAAAACACACACACAAAAAAACACTGATCATCCAGTTCGGCTTTTGCATATACCTCTATGCTAGGCAACGATCACTTCTGAAACATAACTATTTGTAACACCTTCACCAGTCTGGAAGAAAACCACTCAGACATTTCCAATAATTATGAAAATCCTATTTACCATTAAGCCATCCAAACCATTAAGGGTATATAATTTACATAAGTTGGTACCAGATGTGTGTGACGCCGAGATATTATATGTTATCGCAATGAGCCGACCGACCGTTTCGCGGGTAGATATTCATTTATTCTTTGTATTCTACTAAGCTGCTTATGTTCACTAGATTCGAGAAAGTTTGAAAAACATTTCTACTGTATACAGTTTCATACCCCGAATATTTTTCAGCCACTCAGAAGAGGCAGACCGTATTCTTATCAATGATCGGTTAGATCAACCGTTTTTACATGCGCGGCATTTCATACTCTTCCGGCATATATATTCCTATATATTTCGTAACTAGGGCTTCAACTATTTCTGCATCCATGCACTATTTCTTTCAATATTGCTTTATGTAGCTCGAGGAGCAGGGCACACATGTGACCGAAAAATAAATACGTGGGCGCCGGCGTCCTAGCGCTTTTTAGCCCGTTCAAGCAGGGCAATCACTTGCAGACCATCTGTGCCATGATGACTCATCTGACTTCGATAGCCACGTTATAGCTGTATCGAATAAGCCGTAACATGCACAAAAGTATTTTTCCGAGCTTCTTTAAATGCTTCGTATAAGGTGTCTGGTACCATACATCGCACAACAAGTGTTGGCTTCCAAAATCGTCAAATTCATTGTGCAATTTGTATGCGTGTGAACTTCCTACAGTTCCTCAAATCAAACACTGTGCATTCTGTCACAGTTTCCTGAGATATCAATAGGAGTGACTTTAAAGCCAAGAGCCATTGCCGGCATGCACTCTGAAGGCAGTGGCATCTGTTATGAAGAACGATACGCAGGTCCCAAAATACCAACTCGTTCCGTACCATATCTGCTTCAGCTAAATGTAACACGGAACATAACAGATATTTAATTCTGTTAATTCCCTTTCCCATTGGCAATGCCAATGGGAAAGGGAGCCTAAACCTGACACGAAGAACCTATGAAGCTCTCGCTGTATGTGTAAGTTCTCTTTCTGTGCTGGAAAGCCATTTGTCTAACTGTGGTTTGCTTACAATATTTTACGTTTTACGCATCCTGCACTACATTGCCCAAGCTGTCTGCAGCGCTACGAATTATTAGGACTACGTGAGCCACTCAGCATCCCACAATACATGACGGGGCTGCTACGAGCCTGTCGGCTATGGTGCAAGAAGTTTTCAGAAACAGGTGGTGTGTTTCGCGCATCATATCAATTTACCAATATCAGCGTTACGCTTCGCGGATCTGGTGACAGCTTGTGAAACATGTTTAAGCGCCTTGCAAGCATGATTCAAAGGAGATGTATTTTTGATCAGTGCGCTCGTTGCCACTGATAAACCTTGGCATCTTTGATCGGCCTGCGTCTTGCTTTTGTCTGCTGATTTGCAGGGTGGAGTGCTGCTGTGCTGCGAACACGTCGGGCACCCGAAGGGCACTTGGGAAAGATACTTGCAGGACGTCTTTGCGCCGCTTGCATTGAACATCACGTGCGGTTGCTACATGAACAGGGACAGCGGAGACGCGATCAAATCGGCTGGTTTCGCCTCTGTAGACCTTCAAGAAGTCTTTCTGAACATACCATTTATGTACAATCACCACGTATATGGTGTCGCTACGGCTTGAAACAGTGTGTTTTGCGCATCATGCATGCTCTGTATAATAAAGGCATTGTGAAATTAAAATTTATTTTGGTGAACATTAATGAGAACTATATTTCAACGCTATTTCTTCTCAGGTGAAAATGCTCTCATTTTAATGGTGGTATGCAAGTATGTGAACAAACTTTGAAACTATTGCTAATATAACGTCGGACACAACCTTCCGAGTTGAGATGAGAGTATCTTGCACCACCCACTATCTTTTGTGCGCTCCATTAAGGCAACTTACCGTCCATGAAGAATTACACCGAGCATACGTCGCGAGAACTGCTTGTAGCGGAAGATACGGAGCTGAAATGCACCCCCTTCTCCTGCATACCAGAATATATTCCCAGCTTGGAGTTGTTACCTTTCAAAACATAGTGTATTTTCAGTGTTCACCATTTTATTGAGACTTATAACTCAATACATAACTGACTGCGGAAAAATAAACTAACAAAATAAAATAAAATAGAAAATAAACTTTCTTGATTATAATTTTTTGAGCGATATTATAAATGGCATCGGTAATGGGGAAAGCCAGGCACATTATCATGTCTCTGAACAATTTTACGAAATGACCCAACGACATATGCTCAGCTCTTGTGTCCTGACCTCATTCTAAAGAAAAATTGCAGTATTATAGGCCGACGTATTCTAGCTGAGAAAAAAAAATATTTATAATTATTGCTAATGGATATCGGCTCCACTCGTATTTGTAAAGGGTTGTTGCATAGAACACACTGCTTTCTTAGCCAGTGAAAATTTCATTACAGCAAGATATGAGTGCAGTTACTCACCTCCTTGCTCGCTTTAGTTGTGAATTTACATTCCATGAAAAACGCTGCTGCCAAGAGTTCTAAACACGCCACCGAGCATGTTACTCTGCATTTCGGACCATGGTTTCAAAATCTTGCCTCATAAAGCAATATAGAAGATATACTATAGAGCGCATATATCTTAGCCTGTTGTCTTCAATGTCAGCTTATTTCCCCTTTCTCAACTCTCAGTGTGGCGTTATACCTGGAAAAGAAGTAAAGCAAAGGAACTGGCAAAGGATAAAAAAAATTCTACGCATAAACGCTTTATTAAATGTATGAAAAGGAACAGATCGGCCGGTGGAATGCTTCTGGAGGAGCGTTTTAGCAAGTAATTAAGTTATGACAGCTAATATTGTAGTCTATGTACGCATTGCGATTTGAACGAATGCTTTGGTGTTCTACGCGGCATCTGAAAACAGTGATCGCTGAAATGGCAGTTCTGAATCATGGAAATGAAGTTTTATATGTTTCTCATATGCTTACCTCCATATTGGTGCAGAGATTCATGCTATATGCATGGAGAATCGTATGATGTCGCCTGGAACACGGTACGGCGGACGCTGCATCGTGCTCTCGTGCTCAATGGGTGGACCATTACATTCTCTCACGCCGAACGTTTACACACAAACCCCAAACTATAAACTACATGTGATTGGTTCTTTCGCGACCAGCGTTACAACTCCTAATTACAGCTCTCTTCTCTTCAGGTCAAGTAGACGGACAGCATGCCCGGAAGCCAATGGCGAATTGCTTGATTATTGTAGGTGCAATAGTTTATGTGTTGAATGTTCTCTTAAATAATCTTACCAAATTTCTATATTTAATCAATAATTCCTATATCATCATTGCTTCCATTTTTTTCTCTCCACGTGAGAATCTTTAAGAATACCTTTTTTTTTTCATGTGACAAAAATATATAGCTGTGTACCGAGCAATCTGAAACAAGCGAATAGATGATCATTTAGTATTTATGAACCACTGGTCCAAACCCATCGTATCCATGTGCCATTCTTGGAGAGGGAACAACTGCCATAAGCAGTTGTTCCCTCTCTAAGAATGGCAAGGTAAGGTCAAACATTTTAACCACCACTGCTTCTTCTTGTTGTTGTTGTCCAAATAACTTATGGCACATACCCACAGAGGGGGATCGGCCAAGAATTGTGTAGCAAAGAATTGTTTTTTTTTTTAAATATACTTGCATAAAAAAAATGATTTGAGGGGTAGAGGAAAGGAAACAAAACGGGAAATAAGTGAAATATAAAATGAAAAGTGGTAACACTCACGGGATATTGACAATATAATTGTAGAAGTGATGTTTAAATATTTAGCAAGGTAAACGATTTGAGTCCAGTAAAAAATTTTGCATGGCGGTAAAAACAGACCTGTGACTGTGCCCGAGGATGGTGGCGCCAAATGATAACAATGTCGGGCTGCTTAAATTAAGGCCAAGCTGTTGCAATGGCCTTTTCATACACTGTTTTCTCAACGTAGTAAAGCGGCGGCAAAACAATAAAAAGTGATCTAATGTTTCTTGTTCACCACCAAATGTGCAGACAGGAGACAGTGCCAAACCAGACCTGTAAAGAGAGAAATTTAAAGGTTCTTCTTCTGCATGTTCTTCTTCTACTTCGTCTTGCCCTTCCTTCTGTTCTTCGTTTCCTTCTTTTTCTCTTTCTTCTTGTTGTTGTTATTCTTCTTTTCTTTCTTTCTTCGCTCTTCTGGCCCGGCGAAATGGTGAGACGGTGGCCAATGTAGCTTTCGCTACAATATTTAGAAGTCAGCATTGTTGCTACTATTTGAAGAGTATTTAATATACTCTCCAGGAACCTTCCTGTTCTTCCACTGTGCTGAAGAGTGGGTAACGGTGACTTAAGCACCCTCTCAATGCGGGTTACCGCGTTGACAGCTCTCTTCGTTTTTTGACAACCACAGGATGGTTATCATCTGCGGAAAATATGACACAAGGCGGGTTTAGAGAAGGCGAGAGCTAAGCTGAAGCTTGAAAGTAACCCTAAGTTTTGACTCCAGTCAGATTACCTATCTGCTACCACTTTCCTTTGGCCCTGAGAAAGTAAGCGATTTGGTGCAGATGGAGGGGCAGATATTGAAGGGGTGCTTCTTCTACGGAGAGCATTTACGCTGGGGCCATGAGGACCCCGGCGAGCCAACCCTGTCTCAGTAATTCTTGTTGACAACGACGCCATCCTGTATCAGCAGCTGCAAATGAATACATCCCCTCGCACAAAACGGATGGGGCCGTCATATACCACGGACACATTACTACAATGTAGTAGTATGTGCTATGAACTCCTAAAATTCCATACAGAACGTCTCAAGAACACAGCGGTACCATGGGGAATACTTCTTCCTACGCGCTACCAAATTAGAGAATTTGTGTTTAGAGGGCCACCCACGATGGCAAATTACGAATGTTTAAATTTTGCTTGCAAAGTTTCCAATCCATATATGAAAGGGATGTGCCGTAGGCAACGTCTTAAGACAAGTACATTTCTCTTCGTTGCAACGGAGGCCTTCATTTCTGGGCAAATGAAATAAGCCACAAGGTTCGAAATTTGGGCTTTAGTAGGAAGCAGAGAAAAAAAATGTTCGATGGTTTGTTAACCTATTGTCGGATGATCACCTCATTCGCAGTTTTGTGCCAACGAACGCGCACGAACTGCTCCTTTTGCTTCTGAAGAGTTGTCAGTACATTTTGGAGTATATTGCTGCTTACCATTGAAATCGGTTATTTGTTCTTTTTCAACAGACACCGGCATGCGGCCCTATCGCTGTGATTCCACAGCGCGGATAGTTTGTGTATTCTTTGTTTCTTCACGCTCGCTATCGCGAGACGCCAGTTTATAAGTTTCTTGTCGCACAAGATGTGTCGAGATGAGTCTCGAAGATTGCGGCCACTCATTTGCATTTCTGCAATGTTCGATGTTGTGCTAACCGTTTGCGGATTTATCTAGATGTTTCTTCGCCTCCTTTAAATTGAAAGTTTACGGGTGAAACAGATATTCATAATTCGACGACCAGCGAGTACGTTTGTTGCTTTCGCCTCCGCCAAGATGTTGAGTTATTATGAGGCTGCAAGTCAGCCCAAGAAAGGGTTCCTTAGAGGGAAGATCAAGCCTCCTCATTTGTTGGCAATGATATTGTACTACTACGTGACATCTGGTGGAGGTGCTGGCTCGAAAATCATAAGACCTCTTTGAAGAATAGGGAGACATTGAAGATGAACTTTGACGGTATCGAGTGTTATACGCATGGAACGAGCCCACATCGTACTTAATTAGAGAGTTCAACTCCTAAGTGAGCCTGCTGTGGCTTACGTTGAGAAGATGACAGGCATTTTTCGCCGTGCCGACCCTGATATGACGAAAGGCGAAAAGGTGAGATTTTTTATGCGAAGCTTTTAAGAGTTGCTTTTCGCACGACTTGTGAGATCCAACAAAGGCTGTGGATAAAGGTGAAATAGAAGCATCCACCTCGGAGACGACGATGGATGCCCGAATGCACCACTATGGTCGAACACTACAACCGGCCTCCTCTAGCCAGTATAGCAGCGCATCCGCGAGCGGAAGCAGCCTTCGGAGCCTTATAAGCGAAGGCGTCCGTGAAGAGCTTCGCCGGCTGCTACCACACCTCACCAGCTCCTATAGCGACCTTTAAGGACATCGTCCGCGAATAGGTACAGCAGGCCCTTGGCACAGCGCCAACCCACACGGCCGCTCCTGAGCAACCACCAGCCATAAACTACGCCGGTGCGCTGAGCAGCTCGCCTCCACGACGTGTTATTTAAATTGGCTTCCCCCATCACTGTAACTCAATGGAATTTCCGAGGGCTACGGTCTCGCACTAAGCGGGTCGACCTTCGGCTTTTCCTCTCAAATTTCGAGCATATGCCCGCCGTGATGGCCCTTCAGGAGCCAGAAAGAGATGCCACCCTAACAAACTATATGACATTTCAGAATGACCTCTCGTCTTTTCTATGCGTTCATAAAACGTTCACAGCAAATATGATCGACGTGAACCTCCAACTTGGCTATTCCCATGTAATGGTGACTCTCCTCCGGCTCCGCAAGCACGACCCACCACTGCACATTCTAAATGTCTACTTCCCACCGAAATGGCCGACTGAATCATTCCCGGACCCTTTCAGCCGTGCGCTGAAAGCTGCGGGTCGGGAGCCCCTCTTGATTGTGGGCGATTTCAACGCCCCCAATCGAGTTTGGGGTACCGCCGTGAAGAGAAACGGGGGCTCAAGCTGGCGGAGCTTGCGTCTACGTTGACCATCGCTCTTTCCACAGACCCCGTCCACCCAACACACATAGGTATCTCCGAGACTCGGGATACGTGTCCGGATTTAACCTTTACCCGCAGCATTCAGTATGCTGACTCGGTCAACACTGAGGAAACCCTAGGTAGCGACCACTGCATGCTAAACACTACAATTCGGACTAGGCTATTAGCAAAGCCCACCACACAGGCTCGACTCCCAGACTGGTCCAAATGTATAAAACATTAAAACACAGTGGCATCTATACTCGAGCGAGGCAACCAGTCATGGACCGGTCAATTGGTTTCTAGCCTTCGCTCCACCGAAACCAAAATTTAGCTTTCCGAGGCGGTATCAGATGTGGATAGCCACCTCCTCCACCTCTGGGAAGAGCGGCATTGCCTAGTCTGCCGGTCGCCCCGATAAAAGCATATCCGTAAACTTAAGGCTCGAATTTCCGAGCTCACCCAGCAAGCGGCCGAGTATGCGGCCCAGCTCGCAGACGCTAACTGGGTGGATCGTTGCAACATGTCGGCGCGGGAGGTGTCAAGCAGGAACACCTGGCGGCTCTTCCACGCTCTTATCGACCGAAAGCAGACACACACAAAAACTCAGAAAAATCTAAAATGTGCCATACACAGCTTTCAGGGCAACACAACTCAGCTAGCGCGCAAGTTGCGGGACCAATAGTTGTGCACTACCCAGGACTCCCGCGGACCGGCGCACTCCTATACAGGCTCGGAGAACGCTGAGCTAAATCAGCTGTTCCATATCCACGATCTGCGGGCGGCTCTGGCAAAATTGAAACGAGGCACAGCCCCGGGCCGGGACGAAATTACAGTCAAATTACTAGCTACCTTTGCCGACCATGCCTACCAGTCCTTATTGGACTACATCAATTCAATTTGGCTCGGGGACGCGCCACTCCCCATAGATTAGAAGACTGCTCTGGTCACTTTCATTGTAAAAGCTGCCAAAGCCATCAACACGGAGAAAACTCGCCCCATCTCTTTAACCTCGTGGGCGGGCGAACTAATGGAGACGATGGTGCGTGACAAGTTGCCCGAGTTCATGGAAAATCAACAAATCTTCGCAGACACCACGTTCGAATTTCGCCAGTACAGGTCCACACAGGATGTTTTGCTACAGCTTAATCGGAACGTTCTTGATCCGGTCAGTAGTCGCCACAACCACAGGGTAATACTCGCCTTAGACTCGCCTTCGACAACATATACTCATGAAGTAATATTCCCTCATCTTTCATAAACGGTTGCGGACGCAACGCGTTCAGATACATTCGGCAATTTTTGACAGATCACCAATCCTACACTTAAATTCAGGACACCGAACATTGCCTGTTTCAACTTGGAACCAGAGGAATACCACAGGGCGCAGTGCTGTCTCCTCTCTTATTCAATCTAGCTATGATGCATCTCCCGGTCCATGGGGGCTGTCCCTGGTGTGCAGCATGTGCTGTATGCCGATGACATCACCCTGTGGGCCAATCAAGGTTCCCTTGGAGATATTGAGGCCAAACTGCAGCAAGCGGCAACCATAGTGGACCGTTATGCTGGCCATTGTGCCTTCAAAGCTCCCCTCAAGAATCTGAATTTGACACTTGCGTCCCTCACCAAAGTAGTGTACGGCCAAAATTGAGCTTTCTTTGGAGACAGGACCTTATCCTGAACGCACAGAAGTCCGGGTACTTGGGCTCTTCATCCATCAATATAGACGCTCGGACACTACCTTGGCGGAACTCCGTAAGGTGAGGGACCAGGTGGGCTGCATGGTCCGCCGGGTTTCTAACAAACTTGGGGTTGCGGTGCAATGACGCATTGCGGCTAGCACATGCGTTCATGACCAGTCGATTTCTTCGATACTCTTCAATCCGATTTACAACAATTTTCTTCAGTCCGACTTACAAATTTTGGAAGAGTGGTGTTGTAGACGGCTTGTGGTCTTAAACACTAACAAAACGGCACTTGCTTTAATTTCCACAGGCGACAAAATTACCCTACCCCAAATTACCTTCTGAACTGTTCCACTGTCTGATCCCTCAACTGCATTAAATTTTTTGGTGCTGATATCTCGGGTACCCTTAATTAGTCCATACACATTACGCGCATAATTAGCAATGCTAATAGACCTCTCGGCTATCTTTGTCGAAATTTATGCCTGGCTCCACCAGCGGTTAAATTACTAGCTTATAAAACATTAATTCGTTCAAAATGAGTGTATGCATCTGCCATCTGGGACCCCGCTCAACTTAACCTAACTAAATTCATTGAACTTGCTCAAAATCATGCCGTTCAATCCATCTACTCACATTACTTGTACTCCACCAGTGTTACATGTCTAAAAAATAATGCATGCCTACCTAACCTCCAACAACGTCATATTGTTGCAAGACTTAGTTGGTATTATAAAATGTTTCACAATTTTCCTTATAACTGTGCTATTCAGCCTGCTAACCATTCTTCAGCCCGCACAAGCCACCATAAGGTCGTTTACCCTCCACCTGCTTGCACCGTCACCCATCTTCAGTACTTTGTTCAAACAGCTCGTGACTGGAACAATTTTCCCACAAATGCCATCCTTCTCACAAGCCCGGACCATTTCAACAGAGCCATAGAGACATTGTTTTTATTAACACCAGGTTGTTTGCCCACCCTCATGTAAAGCCCTCACCCAAGGGCCCTTGAGGTATTTGAAATAAAAAAATGAATCCTGTATTCGACTCCTGACCTCCACCTTCGGAAACAAGACGAGGATGCACTCGAAGTCATCTTGCGCAAAATGTTTAAGAGAGCCCTTGATCTCTTTGTGAACACCTCCAACCAGCGTCTACTGGGCCTGGACATGGTGAATACGTTCCGGGAGATCCGAGAGACTCACTTAACCAACCAATAAACATGTCTTTCTAAGACACTGCCGGGTTGCCCTTGCCCGGCTACCCATCCAACATACGACCATTATGGAAGATCGTGTACGTCTCCCTTTCGAGTGGAGATGCGCCCTCCACGTACGCCTTCTTCCTAAAAACATGCCACGTGAAGACCACAATGGCTGGCGCCTGGCGCGGGCGGAAGCCCTGGGCCGCCATTATGGGTTGAAACGCGGCATTGATTACGTGGACGCCTCCGCCCCGCCCCCCCCCCCCTATGGGGGATGGTACACGACCGCAGTGAGCCACCTGTCGAAACCTGTTACGGGCTCACATTCCGCGCCCGTGGCATAACTCACGTGAAGGAGGTCGTCATTGCGCTGGCAGCTACCCGCACTGATTCCAAAACAATTATCTTCGACTTGCGAGGGGCCTGTCGGAACGTCGAGCAAGGCTGAGCGACGTACTTAGCCTACCGACTACTTAAAAATTGCACCTATACCGCAAAATAGTATGGACATGGTTCTCGAGGGGATGAGGCAGCCGACGTCGCCGCCCGCGCGCTTTCTTTCTGGGCTTCCCATCTCGACCCACTAGAACAGGATCTCGAATTCGAACCCGTGTATTCTTTTAAAGACATCGTTCTTTATTATCAACTTTGCCATAGCCTTTACCCTCACCCGAGTAAAGGTCTATCAAAGACGGAGGCGAGGCTTCTGTTCCGTCTGAACACCAGCACTCTGCTGTGCCCGGCAGCACTAAAACATTTTAATCCTTCCTTCACGGGCAATTGTCAGCACTGCGCGGAGAAGTCTTCGGACATCTACCACATGGTATGGGCTCGTCCACACAACCCAGCTATTCCTCCTCACCCCAACCTCACTCAGGAGGACTGGGAGGCGACGCTGCTCGGCTGCTATGCCCTGCAGGCCCAAAAGGCCTTGGTCGAGCCCGCCCCGGCAGCGGCCAACGCCACTGGGGTCCTGTACTAGGGACCCCACCTAGTATCTGTAAGGGCTGCATCTTCAAAAATCCGGCTCATGCATACCTCCACCCCTTTTAAATCATTAAACGTTGTCACCACCATCCACGACGTGTGACGCCAAGCCTCCCTCGTGTCCGCATCGTGTCCGGACGGCGGCTCTTGACCCTGCCCGCCACACCTACGACCAACGCCAAAGCCCCAGGAAATGCGATGCTGGAGGACTTCCAACAACCACCCACTATGCTTTCATTGTGGTGAGGCCGGTCAAATTTTACGCCACTGCTCCTACAGATGCATTGACCTGCGCACCTTCGCCATCGACATCCCGCGACCCCGCGCTGGTGAACAACTAGAAGAAATCGAACACTACTTGCCCAAGGACAGTCACAAAACCGTTAGTACCGCTCTGCATCACTGTACAACGCCCGATTTGCGTCGCTGGGCGCGATTATGTCGAGGAAGGTTTCCTAACCCCCGTATGGGAAACTAAAGGCAGCAACCTTTACAGGTTGCTCAATGGGAAAAAACCGAAACTCTTTCTCCACCGGCGACAACAGACGACGGCACCGCCTTTACGACGACGCACCCTACACTCTAAGAAAAAAGGACTAAATGGGTGGGCAGGCTAGTCCCCTTGGAGACCAACTGGTTTGCCACAACCATTAATCCTTTTGAGGACTGACTGCAAAGGGATAACCACTTAGTCTCTAAAGGACGAAGTCTATGAGGAGAAAAGGTTGCACCTTCCTATTGCAAACACCAGCGTCTCAAGTGCGAGACCAGTAAGATTTTCGCGCTGGTTTTGCACTGGATCTGCTGGGCACGCTGGAGGTCTGCGATATTCACTGGAGTAACGGGAAGACACTGGCTGCACTGGTGCGATGGGAGAAAAACGCTGGAATAAGCCTTTTGACGCTGGGTGTACCGCTGGCATCCGCGATGCACTAGGAGAAGCGCCGTATGTGCGCTGGGGCCGCACTGGTCCCAGTAGCATCCCTCAGGGGCCAACAGAGCAACAGCGTACTCGCAATCGACCTTCGGGGCGCATATGAAAAATATGGCTCAAGCAAGCGCTTTTTGCTGCGAAGTCGTAGCGCATTTGTAAGAAAACAAAGTCAGTATCTTTTTTCTAGAGTTTCCATGTTTCGATAGGTTGTTTCGAGCGTTTCGAGACAGACCACGACCGCCGCGCCTCTATCTCATGACACACTGACGATTAACGCATAACAAAAGCTGGAATTGAATAATATGGGCTACCATGCATAACCAACTTCACAGCCGATCTTAAGGGTACTCTAACACAAAGATTACTGCCGAAATGTTCAATGCGGGCCCAATCGCAATCGCAGGCGAGCGTAAGCCTGCACCACGGTCCAGTATAAACAGCAGAAAGAAAAACTAAAACGAGGAAGAGAGTAGTTTACCGAGCGATGGGCCCATGAAAGAAAAAACAACATACAGCGCTTGTAATGCATAATATTTGGCGTGTTTCTCAATTGCGCTCCTTCTCACTCTGCGTATGAAGCAGCCGAGCCCCCGGTCATCGCAACGCTTCCCGAAATGGTTACATACAAATAAGATTTAGTTACACGCAATATATGGTCATTGCTGCTGCGCTTGCCGGTATTGAAGCTTGGTCGCACTTTTTTCCTTGAAGGTTTGTACTAAAGCTCCGAGTTCAGCGAAAATTACGCCCACGGTAGCAAGCACCACCGAAGAGCCGGCGTTTGTAAATTTGCCAGCGATGTCAAACTCCACATGTTAAAATGATTCCAACGTTCAAAATAGCGCGCATAGGCACCCAGAACATTAGTTGCAAGTCGTGAGAGCAGACAGCAAGGTCCGATGATCAAGAAGTTGTAATTGTTAGAGCGGTAGCAATAGCCTGTAGACTGCCAAACCTTACAAATGCGGGTCATGACATAAAATGCAGTAATATTTCAATGAATTTCAGTTCTCGGCGTGGCCGAGTTATTAGCGTGGTGAGCTAGAGATTGATATTTGCCTAGGGACTGAGTTCGAAGCGCACTTGGTGCACTTTTTTCTACTTTATTTAGGTTTTTTTGAAGTACCTAATTTGTTTCGTTAGTTTTTACTCTTTATCGCACACCCTTTTTCTCCGGGCGAAAAGTGCCGCCAGTGCGGAGCGTCCCAGTATGCTGCGTCCCAGTGCGCCCAGTTTCCAGCGTCATACTGGGACCATAATCAGGTATGGCGCTGGAGCGCTGGGACCCAGTGGCACTGGTTTTTGCAATAGGGCTTGCAGATGCTCTCGAAGGGACTTTGGAAATGATCCTAAGTAGATCACATGTTACTCTCTTAAGGATTAACCTTTGGTCTACCGAAAAGGTTTCTGAGAATGTAATTACTCCCTCGGGAATAACTGCTTATCCTCAGAAATAATTCTTGGGAGGGCAAATATTACTGCCTCAAGATTATCAGTTGATCTTTATGAACGTATTTCAATGGAGTAACTACTAAACCACTGGGACTGTTGAGGTCGCCAATTTTAACTAAATAGGGGCGCCGATTAAGCTGAAGCGTAGCCAGGGGGGATTGTAATACATCAGTTTGTGTTTGGGTCTGGAGCGGTGTGGTTGCCTGACTCTCTTTCACTACCTCTCGGCACGACTGCAGGAGAACGCTCACACAACATGGTGTCAGAAGTGACAGCAGCATGAAACCCTCAAAGTTCTCAATGACCGTCAACGGCAAAAAACATGCTACCGAACGAAAGCGCCTAGTGTGCCCAATGGCTAGGCCTCACTCTGCAAGTGCCAGACGCGTTCGACTTCGGCAACCCTGCAAGTTGTTCTTCATGGAAGTCTCGTTTAGAGGACTATGCCGCTGTCTCCGGACTACAAAGCGCTTCGCAAGACATGCAATACCTACGCTTCTGTACTGTATATCCCGGAAGCTCGCTCCCTACTAGCCACTTTTTAACTCGACGCTGCCGCGTTACCTTCCTACGACACAGTTGTCAAATGCTTCTCCGAGCACTTCGTGCATCCCTGTAATGAGCTCTACGAGTCATCTCGCTTCCACAAGCGCGTTCAACAACCTGGTGAGAGAGTAGACAATTTCACGCCGCACTGTTCAAGTTAGTGAAAAGCTCACCGGCGGTGAAAAAAAGCTTGCTCCGCGACATCTTTGTCGTTGGATTGCTCGACACGCGTCTCTCTGATAAGCTTTGCTGCTCCCCGAAGCAAACTTTCAAAGAAGCTTGGATGCAAGCTCGTCAGTCCGAGGACGCGAACAAGGAACGCTCACTCGCACAGACTACCGTGCAAGGTTTAGTCAACATTGATGCTGGGACTCAAAAAATTTTGCGACGGCTGGTCGACGCCAGAACGCGCTCAACGGACGTGAAGTCGGAACGCTATCGTGGCATTCCGGACTGTTTCTTCTGCGGCCGCGCATATCATGCACGCTCGGAGTGCCCGGCAAAGAGCTTTATTTGCCACTTCTGCGGTAAGGAAGGTCATTTTGCTGAAGTTTGCCGCTCCAGGAAGTCGAGGCAGGCCAAACTCAATGCTATCCAGATGCATGATCTCGAGACGCCAGGTCAAGCCAAGTATGTGGATGTCACAGTCGGCACCTACACAACTCAGTTCAAAGTAGACTCAGGGGCCGAGGTATCCGCAGTTCCAAGTGACTTATTCGAAGTCTTGGCTGAGCTCGCCAAGGTAGACGCTATTTTTACAGTGTCCGGTGGCCAACCTTTGCGTGTACGCGGTTTGTTTTCGCACAGCTATCGTGGCAAGGGAAGGCCAGCTCCCAGCGTCTTACATCATTGAGTCACTTTCAGTACCTTTACTCGGTCTACCATCCATCCAAGCTCTTGAAGGGGTTAAATTGTTGGGTACTGTCGACACTCCTCAGCCAACACTTAATGCAGAACTGTTCCGTGGCCTCGGTATGCTTATAGAAAAGTACACCATTCGCTTGAAACAAGATGTCGTGGTGTTCTCACTCAGTGTACCTCGACAGATGCCAATCCGGGAGATAACTTCAATCGTGACCAGCTGTGAAAAGTGAGTTCTTACTCGAGTGAATTGTGCGGAACCACTTTTTCCCACAAACCTCCCTGGGAAGGTCTGGGCATGAACCTCTTTCACCACAAATCATAAACCTTCTTGACGGCAGTGGACATCTACTCACGGTTGCTACAGGTGGTGACACTAAAACGTACGACAGCTCCAGTGGCCATTGAGGTGCTCAAAAGCCTGTTCGCCCATCATGGGATACCACAACAGGTTAAGTCAGATAACGGTTCACAATTTTCTTCACGCGAATTTGCCGCATTCGCTGCATCTTATTGTTTCGACCACGTCACCAGTAGCCCCCAGTACCCACAGCCTACGGGAAAGACTGAACAAATGATCCGCACTGTGAAATACATCTTCAGTAAGGCAAAAGATCCTCACTTGGCCCTTCTCAGCTATAGGGATACACCAGGTATGAGTGGCTTCAGCCCGGCTCAGCTCCTAATGGGAAGCCAACTGAGAACTCGAGTCCCAAAGCCGGATGAAAAGCTTCATCCACACTGGCCCGAAAGGGAGGAGGTAGCCCTCAGAGATGATTTTTACAAGCAAAAGACCGCAAAGAACTTCAACCGACATCATCGCATCAGAGATCTGCCATCATTTAAGTCCGGAGAGCAGGTCTGGGTTCGACCCCACCAGGTGCGTGCTACAGTTCTGAAAAGGAACAGCGTTCAAGGACCTTTGTCGTCGAAACGGAGCGAGGAACGATTCTGCAGCGGAATCGTCGACACCGTGTTTTCTTTGTGCTGAGCGCAGCAGATCCCGCACTTCTCGAGCCTCATCCCCTAACTGAAGAGGCAGCAGCAGCTGATCCGCCGCCTGTTACAGTGGGACCTTCATGTCCTGGTGATGGTGTTGTGCTTACCCGTAGCGGCCGCTGTGTGGTACCACCGGACCGCTAGAACGTGCGACTGAGGAGGGGAGATGTTGGGCTCGCCACCTGTGAACCTAATAGCGGCGCCCTCTAAGCTGAGGGATTGTAATAGATCAGTTTTTGTTTGGCTCTGGAGCGGCGTAGTTGCCTGGCTCTCTCTCCGCCTCCCGGAATGTCAGCACGGGAACGCTCACACAACAGAGACCAACTTTTTAAGCACAAGCTGGACCCCCTCGCCTTCGCCACCCTCAAAAGGCCGCTGCACATGAAACACAAGTGAAAACATCCACGTTCTCTATTCCAGAAGCTCCTGCCTACATCACTGCGTGAACGAATGCCAGCAAAAAGCTTTATGTAGCCATGCAGTTGATGCTACGAGCGCAAACCAGCCATTTCACAGATATGCTTCGCGCCCAAAAATGAGCGTCTGTTTGAAGCACTATATGGCTCATGCGCTTATATAGCACTCCTCGTGGCCATAGAAAGTTCTCAGCAAGCATAGTAAACATGCACTATACCTACCATAATCAGGTGCACATGGTTCGAGGATGAAGTCGCTGCACCTCCGTGACGCGCCGAACCTCGAGATCCTCTCTCCAACACGCAAGGCAAAATGGCGCGGCGATTTAAAAAGACAAAGATCATGGCGTCTTCCCCTATCAAGTCCTGGAGCATCAAGGGACAAGAAGTGGAAGCTGTGACAGATTTTCTTTCCTTGGGCTCCAAGATTACCCCTGAAGGAGACTGCAGCCATGAAATTAGGAGACGCCTGCTTCTGGGAAAGAGAGCCATGGTTAGTCTTGACCGCCTAGTAAAGAGCAGAGACATTAGTCTGCCAACCAAGATCCGTATAACTCGTGCTATGGTCTTTCCAGTTGTGATGTATGGATGCGAGAGTTGGACTGTGAAGAAGGCTGACTGCCGAAGAATTGACGCGTTTGAACTGTGGTGCTGGCGGAGACTCTTGAGAGTTCCTTGGACTGCCAGAAGATCAAATCAGTCGATATTGTCGACCATAAACACTGACTGCTCATTGGAGGGTCAAATTCTAAAGTTAGAGCTCAGATACTTTGGTCATCTGATAAGAAGAGAGGAGTCGCTGGAGAATGATTTGATGTTGGGAAAGGTTGAGGGTCGCCGGAGAAGGGGTAGGCAGCGGACGCGATGGTTAGATGGCATCCTCGAGGAACTGAAGATGAAGTTATGTGATGTTAGGAAGACAGTGAGAGCAAGGAAAGCGTGGCGTGACATGGTCTATAGGGTCACGAAGAGTCGGACGCGACTGAACGACTGAACTGAACTGACACAAATAAGCGAACCGTCAACTGCAAAAAGGCGCCGAGATGCTCAAGGAGCAGCGGCTGAAACTGCTTCGCAAACAAAGCAGCCGGGCTCTCCAGACGTAAAGGCAGGCGGAGTCCCTCGCAGGTCATGTAACTATTCCGACCGGCAGCGGCTGTAGCGACTGCATGTTGGCTCATGCCGTGCGGTTGCCGCTTGGCTGCAAGATGCATTACTTTCTCCTCTGAACTGGTTCCCCTTCGCCTTTCTTGTGCCTCCTCTTGTATATTTATACTTTATCTAACAAAATATTTGAAGCACTGCCAAATGCAGAGGCGCCTTGGGCCGTTCAGGAGCATGCGCGATACATGAGTAATTATGCTCTTAGCACCTCTTGCCACAGGGAACTGTAATAGGCAGTTGTGCTCCCGCTATCGCCCCACCAATTCGAGGGGCGAGGGGCGCGATGGAGCACACTTACCTATCGCAGTGTGCATTATCATGAATATTCAAGAGCTCCCCTGCCTTTCGCAGTGCTGCAAACACGCACGTATTGTCCATTGATACCGAAACACGTGCTCTGCACCCGAAACGCGCGACAAGAAAGAAGGGTGATAGGCCGGGATCAGGTGAACATTTCGTCTTCTATTCCTCCTCTCGTTAGTTTTTTTCAATCCAGGACTAAACGTGTGTCTTCAAAATTTACGCACAGCACGCTTCTCGCCGTAGGGTCTCCTCTCGCGGAGTAACGGCTCGATTTTGGGACCAATGTGTACGTTACTTTCTTTTTCAGACGTTTTTTTTTAGAGTGTACGAAGACTACCTCGACGATCACGCGCCAGGCTCTAAAGTAACAGCGCCGCTACGTACGATGACAACATCGACGACAACACGATCGGAGTGCAAGCCGACATCGCCGCCCCGCGAAGTAACAACGGTGTACCCTGGCCGTGACCTCAATAAAGGACGGAGGCGAGATTAAATACCAAGGTCCACGAGCAATACGAGGACTAGAAGAAGCGATCTGGAAGTTGCTGACGACCGTCGCACACTTACAGCCCTAGCAGACACCGGAGCTGACTATTGTTTCATGAATGGAGCGTTCGCCGCCCAGCTCAAGGAAGTGGCGACCATTTGGGATGGCCCACTAATCTGCACCGCTTGTGGCAACTTTATTACGCCGACAAGGCGATCCACCACAAGAGTGACAGTAAATGGGCGAACTTATCCTACGAGCTTTGTGGACCTACAGAACTGCTCGCAAGATAGTTTTCTAGGTGGGATTTTCTTAAGAATCGGGCGATCTTCGACCTTCGTTTAAAACGTATCAAGCTTTTGACCAACAACTACGACCACGACTACATCGACACACCACATCACTCTAGATATCATTGACGTATAGATAACCGCGCCGCTTCGATCAGGTGTCATCGCTTGAGTTAGCCACGCAGACATCCAAACCGCCGAAGGCGTCGTCGAGGGAATCTCCCAGCTGCATTTGGAAAGAGGGCTTGGAATCTCAAGAGACGTTCCATATCCGAGGCGGACAGACTCAGGTGCTGGCGACAAACATCAAAGACGAATACCAGCATATCATAACAACGGCACGACGATCGCTCTCCTCGAAGAGCTAGCGGACAGTCGAGATGTCTTCGCCCTCTCCAGCCAACCCGAAGACGATGCACCAACCTATCCAAGCAGCCCACGTTCGATATAAACACAGTCTACCCGAGACAGGCAAGATTGGATTCACAGTCTTCTTGAAAGCTATAGCGAGTGTTTTCCTTCAGCGTCAAACGTGCGACAGACTCCATTGGTAAAGCACCGCATTATCACAGACGAACACGTCTCACCTCTTCGTCAAATCCCCTGTCGTGTACGCCGTGACCACACCGAGCCTCCACGAGCACGTCGACCAAATTCTTCTTGATGATGTCATCTATTCATCCAAGAGCCCCTGAGCAGCACCAGTCGTCTTAGTGAAGAAGAAAGAGAGCACACCTCGCTTTCCCGTCGATTACCGCCGCTTGAACAACTTGTCACGAAGAGGTCTGTCTACCCGCTGCTTCACATCGGTGACACTCTAGACCGTCTCTGCAACGCTAGGTATTCCTCGTTCATTGACTTGAAGAGCGGGTACTGGCAAATTGAGGTCGACGATCGAGAGCTAGAGAAGGCAGCGTTCATAACACTAGATGGTCTCTTCGAATTCAAGGTAATGCCATTTTGTCTGCTCCGCGCCAGGCGCGTTCTAACGAGTAAAGGTGCGAATATAGACCGACGCAATGCACGCGCGCGGTCGCACACGCTGCGTTACGTTATCATAAGGCTCCGTCTGTAGTTTCGCGAGCTCCAGCGCCCAACGTAACCGGCGACGGCCAGCGCGCCCCCTACAGGCTGGGCGTAGAGATGGCTCTGCCGCCGACCACGTCGACCCACAATGTATCGCACAGTGGAAGATGGCGGTCGGCTCTATAAACGACGGGATTGGCGCGAGCGGCCCAAATATTGAACTCGCGTCGGACAGCCTTTTGGAGAAGTTCATCGAAACCATTAAGCAATATTCTAGTGTGTGCGACACGAAGAGACTCGAATTCAGAGATGAGCAGCGCAAATAGAGCGTGTGTGAACAGATAAGCGTAGTTGCGGTCTCTTTACAGGTGAGCTGTCCATTTCTGCCGTGTTCGGTTTCATTTGTATGCTTGCAGGCCGAAGCGAGTTTCCCCACTTGTTACACACACCGCACCTTTTGATCCTTGTTTTTGTCTCTCCTTTCCATCTGTAGTTGACGAATGTCACAAGTTGCGGAAGAGCTGGGGGATCACTTTACCCGCGAACGGGATGCAGACGGCCCGCGGGTTGGCGATCTTTTTGCGCATGCTCCGAAGAGAACCGCTGACGGCGCGCAGCGCCGAAGTATAAAGGGGATACATTTCGTCCGGCGTAGTAAACCCGGCGTAGCGTGACTAACCGCGAGCGAGGCTAGCGAGCGCGCAGAACACGTCGGACTATATACGCGCCTTATATGGACACTGTCCTGGCTGGCTTGAAGCAGCAAGCTTGTTTAGCATACCTGGATGATGTCGTTGCCTTCTCGTCAAACTTGAAGACCACCTGAAACGGCTGCGGACAGTGGTGGATGTCATCAAGTCATCGGGACTAACGTTCAAACCAAAGAAATGCCCTTTAGCCTACGAGAAAGTCCGGTTCCTAGGCCAGATCGTTACCAAAGATGGCGTTCACCCAGAGCCGGAGAAAACCGCTGCGATTGCACAGTTTCTGCTACCTGCCGATCACAAAGTTGTACGCAGGTTCTTTGGGCTCTGTGCTTGCTATTGATGATTTGTCAGAAATCATTTTGCGCATCGCCGAACCGTTGACGCAGCTTACAAAGGCTGACGTAACGTTTAAACGGGAAGCGCCGCAAGGAGAAGCATTCAACGAATTTAGGCGTCGCCTACAGTCCCTTCCTGTTCTTGGTCACTTTTATGAAAACGTCGATACTGAATTTTACACTGAAGCCGAGCAGTGTGGGCGTAGGTGCCGTTCACGTTCAGAAGAGTACCGCGCAAACGAAAGTAATCGCCTATGCTAGCTGGAAGCCAATGACTCGACGACCTAGCAGGAGTACATCGCGATCATCTGGGTCATTTCAAGTTCCGTCCATATCAAGGTAGTAAGCGATCACTACATGCTCTGCTGGCTGGCTAATAATTTGAAAGATAACTCCAGCCGCCTTGGCCGATAGAGCTTACGATTTTAAGAATTTGGCATGACTGTAGTGTAAAAGTTTAGCCCTAAGCATTCCGACGCCGACTGCTTATCCCACGCTCCCGTCGACACTCCGCCGAAAGACGATAACGACGACACCTCTCTGGGACCGGTAATTGCCAGCAGGTTTGCACAACAGGAGCGGTCAGTTCCTAACCTGAAAGACCTAGCCGACTACGTGGTAGGCACGACCCCTTTCCTTCTTGTGGTGTTTAGGCGTCAGGAGTCATCGTTCGCATTAAGCAATCACTTCCTCGTAAAGAACTTCGCTCCGAACAAGACCGCAAAGCTTTTTGCGGTGCCTAAAAGCCTCAGGTAGGAAATTCTTTACACGTTGCACGACGAGCTAACAGCAGGGAATCTAAAGTTAGGGCGCACGTTGCATCGCATCCAGGCGTACTGCTGGCTGCGACTGCTGGCAGACGTTACCCACTACGGGAAAACGTGCCGTGATTGACAGCGACGCAAGGCGCCGCTGATTAGTCTAGCTGGACTACTGAACCCGATAGCGGGTCCAACCCTGCCCTTTCAACAAACTGGGAAGCATCTTCTCTATTTTTAATTTTTATTTACGGTTAACAAGCGCGACCTTCGTGGCCACCGACTACCTTACCCCCTACGAAGAAGCAAAAGCACTGCCCAATGCTACCGCAAGCGAAGTCGCCAATTTTTTGTCGAACAATTTCTTTGGCGACACAGCGCCCCACAATGGCTCATCACAGACAGGGAACAGCATTTATGGCAAAGCTGATACAAGCCATTCTGGAATGCAGTAATACAAGCCATCGACGAACAACTGCGTTCCATCCTAGACTTACAACAAAACAATTCCGGACATGATTGCAATCTACGTCGAAGCCGAACACATGACATGGGATGCCGTTCTACCCTACGTCATCTGCGCTTATAACACCACCTTCGAGGAGACAACCAGGTCTACCCCGTCCAGCCTTGTATACAGCAAGCAGCCTATGACGACGCTGGATGCAATGATGCCGCATGTAACCAACGAGCACATGCTCGACGTGGCCGCCTATCTGCAGCACGTAGAAGAAGCGCGACGACTCTCCTGGTGCACATTGATAACCAGCAAGGTACCGACTGCGGATGATACAACTTGCAACGACGAGTCGCAGAGTACAGCCCTGGAGACCAAGTGTGGGTTTGGACGCCGATACGCTGCCGCGGGCGGAGAGCAAAGCTATTCCGGCGCGGTACATCGCCCCATACCAAGTCCTTTCTTGCATCGGGCAGCCTAAATACGAGGTCATCCCTGATGGCACGACCATATCGCAGCCGCACAGGGCGTGCCAAGAAATCGTCTACGTTATGAAATCGTCCTGAAACCTTATTACACGTGGTAAAGCCTTAGCCCTGTTAATTTCTAGTATTTTGTTTACCTCTTTGTGTTTATTTTGTAAGCATCGAGTCATGTCTTTTTAAGGGCTGAGTAATGCCGCGAGCCATTGAAATCGTTTATTTGTTCTTTTTCGGCAGTCGTCAGAATGCGGCCTTATCACTGGTTCCGGGGGCGGATAGTTTGTGTTATACTTGTTTGTTACACGCTCGCTGTCGCGAGCCGCCGCATTATCAGTTTTTGCCTCGCAAGATGCGTCGACATGTGTCTAGATGATTCCGCCCACTAGCGTGTATTTCTGCAACGTTGGTGTTTGTGGTAGTCACTGTTTGCGGCTGTATCTAGATATGTCCTCGCCGCCTTTAAATTGAACGTTGACGGATGAAACGAGCATTCGTAATTCGACGACCAGCTTGCACTTTTATTTTATCGCCGATGCCGAGTTGTTCAGCACTTTTGGTGCCCAAGTCAGCCGAATAAAGAGCTTATACCAGTGAAGATCAAGTCTCCTCATTGGTTGACAGTGTTGTCCCCACTACGTGACAATATCGTTTCACCATGATAGAACTACGTCGCTTAATATCTGTACTTCAAATATGTAGCTGTGATGTTGCCAGCGCAGGTATGATTATGAATAAGTGTGTGGTGCCCCTCTACGAAACTGTATGCCATTTTACGTAAACTCAGATTGCTAAAACATGTTTCATAGCCGGCAAGAGTATGCCACAAAGGTTATCGATATTAGCGTAATATAAGGTAAACAATTGTGTACACATATTTTATTGTTCTCTTTGTTATTAAAGCAGTAATTAAAGAGAATTTTTCAGGCACTCTTAAGGTGTGAGTTTGTTCAGTGTGTCATTAAATGAGAATCGTTGATTCCATCATATAGGAATTACGCGCATGCAAATTTTTTTCCGAGTCACAAGTTATCGAGCAGTTGTACCGATTTTTAATCTTTACATGATATAGATTTTTTTGTCCATTTCTGGGTCACGAACTTAGCCTTTCCTCCAGCGGATCAGAGTGATTTAGTCGTCCATCAGACTCTGAAGATTTGCTCTAATTCTGTATAAACAGCAGTCATAATCTTGTTTTTCTTCAAACGAAATGCAACCACAACTCAGTTTGAAGCATACCTCAGTTTTAGCCGTCATTATAAAAGGTAGCTAGAGAGTAGCTACTAATCGTAATCAATAAACAAGTAAAGCTGCATGAATACTGGCAAAAATCTTTCAGAAGTGTTGACCCATAGCGTGGTGATGCCAATATTCATTGCAATAAGTACTGAATAAACTTTAGGTCGAAAAGCATGATTTTACTTAGTGTTCAATGTTTTGGGAGCTTAAGCAACGCTTTGATAGGCCATATATACTATCGCAGGCGATATCAGTCACCAGCTTAACTATATATAAATAAGTTTATACAGCGCAATGATAATTGCCCGTGTGAAAGACATGCGAATAGCATCCTGCGTGACTATTGATTTCTACTCAAGCTGGAAAGCGATGAATGCTTTATAGTCTTCTATCAGGACTTAGACGTTTAGACTGACTGCCTTTTCCCTTCTAGTTGGCTTGTATTAACGCAGCAGAAATAAAGCTCCCACTCTTCAGATAATCAGTTTAATGGCGTTCCAGGAAATAAGTAATCTGTTAATATTAATATCACTCAAATTCAACTGCAACTGTATAAAACAGTTAATTAGAGCCCAAACATAACTACGGAACAATAATTACAGAACAGTAACTGATTACAACTGCCCGACTTTTCTTGGACCTTTACTGCAATAAGACTATTTCGTTTGAACTGCAATAAACCGGTGCTGCTTTCATGAACATTTTACGGGCAGTTCATTTTGAACGATTTTAAAGGTTTTGTCGCTGAGTTTGCTACATTTTCACGTGAATACTTCAGCCACTACGCGAGCATTCTCAGCATGTGATCGCTAAAAGTTAGAGCGGCGCAATATTTAAAGAATACCTTGCGCACTCGCAACTTGCTGCGGAATGCTGCTAAAATGGTTTATACGTTTTTTATGACCCGCGGGAGTAGCTCAGCGGTTAGAATGTTCGACTGCTGAACCCAAGGAGTCGAGATAGAATCTCAGCCATGGCAGTGGCTATCCGGTGGAAACAAAAGGCAGAGCGTCCGCGTTCTGTTTCATGTTAAGGCAAGTTAAAGACCACAGGCGGTTAAATTTCCGGAGAGCTTAACTCCGCGTAGCCTGTAGCCTGAGCTGATTTGGAATGTACAAGATAGAAAACATCCCATTAAAACGAAAGCAAACATCCTCTATGTAGCGCGGCCCTCCGTTCTTGGCGCTTTGAAAAGGCACTGCAGAGCTAGAAAACTAATGTCGGTGTTTGCTTAGGAAACTCACAGCCGCTTCTAGAGTGGAACTATAGCAAGCCCGGTTCATTTCTTTCGGCTCAACGCTGCTGGAGCTCCCAGCGTCTTTTTTGACTGGACATCCATTTAGGAATAAATTTGGGAATTTGAGAATAAAGGTACCCCTATCACGAATATCACGGGGAGCTTGACGTGCCACGCAGCCAACCATAAATTAATTCGGCACACGCGCTTCACCCCTGTAAGTTTTCTGTACAGAAGTAGCAATTATAAGTAGCAATTATTTATTGAAAAAAAAATAATTGAATTTATCAAAACGTTACCGGAAGTGTTTTCATATGTAATCATTGAATATTATACTAATACAAGCAGTTGATTACTATCAACTTTTTAATGACATACAGCTCTGTTCATGCTCTTGCAGGTACTATTTAGCAGTCCACATGGCCATGCAATGCCTAGTTGTCAGGTCTTAGGACTTTACGAGGCTGCGCGTCATGACTGAGTTGGGAGACCTTTTGCTCAGGCTTCGTATTTGATATATGGGGAGGGGGATAAGAATCCACTATTGCACTACTCTCGGAGGCCGAATTAAAACTTCGATGTATGAGTATATTGGTTAGGTTCTCATATGATATTGATGCTGAGGACATCAGTAACGAAGACATCAGTAAACAAGAGATTAACGAATTCGAGCCACGAGCTATCAGGAGAGCCGGCAAACACAAGCCGTTAGTGCTATAGCGTCATGCACCAAATGCTAGATAATAAATGTAAGCTGAAATGATTTTTTGATATTATCCGAGATGCATATATTAGAATATATGAAATGATTAAGCTCACGAAGTGAATTTGCGCTACCATTTAAAGTTATGACATAATATACTAATAAAATAGCGACAATCCTCAGGCTTGTCTTCAAAGTATTTCTAGTGCGGTAGAGCTAGTAGATGGCGTCATTCTGTTTGACGTTTCTAATACAACAATTTTCGCCCAATTCTGTATGAGTTTCCCGATCCTGCTGAACAACGCCATGTGACCTTTACCTTCGTTGGCATTGGCCTCCCTCAGAACAAAAGTTTCCGTGCCTGAAAAGACATCACCGACAGAGATGACGTCATCACTGGTGTCTGTATTCATTACGGTGTGCTGCTGAAAAGCCTGAATGGCGAAATAGTTTTATTCAGCAATTCCGTCGTGAATTTAAATGCTAGCCAAAACGGCATAGCATGATATAACATTAGCCTTCGCGCATTCTACTACTTTAGTTTAATTTATTTCTAAAAGAAATTCAGTTCCCCTTTAGGTGTTTCGCCTATTGTGGGACACCCCTGTCAAAGTTAGTGTGCATTTGAAACGAATCGCTAATTTAGTGATATTTCAATGACTCGGATAGTTAGCAGTTCACACTAAAGGCATGAACAATGAACCAATATCCTTTTTCCCATCTCGGTCGGACAAGTTTGCATATATTTCATTATAAAGTGTACAAAAAAGAGGAAACAATGCATGATCCACGAAAACATATAGCTTCGGAGTAATTGCAATCAAAAAGGCCTCGCGAAAGGTTAATCTGTTTATTACCACTGCTCCCCTACGACTGCTGCAAATGGGTACAAAGCCAATTCGTGAGTGCTCTTGTGCTCGAAGATACACGTCGCTATTTAAATTGTGCGTAATATTAATGTCTAATTCGTTGCATCAAGTTGTTGCGCGAAGACTCGTAGAGTGGGGAGCCCTACAATATGACACAGCTGATGGTCTCTCTGTTAAAATGAGAGGGAGTATTTCGGCCATGAAAGGGGTAAAACAACCGCGTGGCGAAATAATTTTCAGTCAAGTCTACCGCTGCAGAAAGCGCGGTATCTCTATTACATGGCGTTTATTTTCGCGATGAGGTCTAGTGCGACCTGACGCACCGCAATCTCAGCGGCCTTCTCAATGAATTTCTTCAAGACGGTGGTAGTGCCGAGCAGGAATAAATTGAAGAATGGGTCGGTCAGCTTTATGCTGTGCAATTTAACTTCGAGACCTTCCAGTGTTTTCAGGTTCAGTCCGCGAAGGGCGATCTTGTTGTCAGCAGTCCTGGAATAGAAATGAGAGATATAAACACATTTATGGTACCATGCAGATATAGGCTGCTCGTCCCACAATAGGGTGGATTGCCATTAACTAAATACCTGCAGCGTGAAATTATACAAAGCGAAAACCATTAGAGGCTCACAAGTGTGGATAGGATGCGTGCGTCCGCGGAGTGTGTCACACCGTCAATGCCGAGAAATGAATTGGTTGTTTAGTAACAGAATATATGAAGTATACGGCGAAATAAAATGTGTGTGCAGTTCGTTCATGTGGAACAAGTAGTCATATTGAGCCAAAAATCAATTTAATTTCGAAATAGCCAAGGACGTCGATATAGTGTGCAGACGTCAGAACAACCGTGGATGTCGAAATTGTGAAAAATGCGCCAAAATTGCGCAGAAACATTCCAAACTTTAATGTCAGCTCTCGTCACCGCGTTAGAACTTTTTAAACAGTCAGTCAACAGCAAACGAGGACATAAGTAGTAAAATAGCAAAAAAAGGTAAAACTAAAAAAGAAAAAGAAAGAAACACAAAAAAGACGAAAGTAGAAAGGGTAAAAAGGGAAACAAGCTAAAAGTAATAAAATAGCTGACAGGAAAAAAGAAAAAGAGTAAAATGTCGTAGGAAAGACTTTCGCCTCACCGCATTTAAGAGAGGTTTAAGTGCCTCCAACACGTTGTTTCCTGCGCTTTCAAAGCTAGCAATGTTCTTGTGTGGAAAAAAAAACAGAACCTTAACTACCGCTGCCCAGACTACCAATCCACTTCTTCGGTTCAAGCTGATAAACCCCCCAGTTCTGAGCCAGACTACCTGGCATATTTTCATCTGTTTTCGATCTTACATCCATCTTGTTCGTAAATGTAGCCAGCATTTTATACAGGTTTCCCACCCCAAACATTGCAACCGCCCGTTCGTGCCGTGTCCTCAGGAGACTACCACTCAGGCTCGATTTACACGCACGCAGAAGGTTCCTACTGGTAACCAATGAGTGGAAACGTCCCTTGAAGGGCTCCTGAGCCCTGATGTAGCCCAACCTAGACCGAACAAAACTCGAGTGGTGGTCAGCGCTGTTATGTCGGACTGGTGAAAATGACCACGCAGATATTTTTTGTTTACCCATTGTGGCGCCGCTCACTGAAGAAGAGTCAGGTTCCCTAAAGGGTCCTATGTACAGTAGGAGTAACCGCATACTATTCGGTGAGATGGCGTATAATGCGTGGTTTTTCGAGTCATCGAGAAGATTCCTCGGATGGGACAAGAGAGCACATATCAGCAGAGTCTTTTACGAGGAGTAGTACGCTCTATACCAGGCTATCACGCAGTGTGGATGTTAAATGTTTCTGCTAATGACGCTATTGTTTCAAAGTACTTCCTTTGTTGCTGCCGAGCTTCGTGGGGAAGAATTATAACCTGATTTGTAGAGGATCCGGTTTTGCGAAACTTTTCACGATAGCTTCACATTCGCTTATGGTACGTGCAAGCGTTCCAAATGGCCCTCCTGAACGCGCATTGCGGCCCCGTGCTAGTGGTGCGTTTCAAAAGCGTAATGACTATACAGTGCGACACATAAGAAAACTAAAGGGTGAAAGGAGGAAATGTAAAGTTAACGTTCTTGACAGAATGTTTACGACCTCAAAACGAACAAATAGAGTATCACATGATAGTTGCAAGATCTCATGTTATATATGGGCGGCCTACAAATGGCGCTCGTTGCTGCGCTCTTCGCTGCCGTAGAAATCACTCCTTTAAAGTTATTCACCTCCGTCAATCATTTAGTGCGATATTGGATTGGGCTTTTTATGCTAGGATGCTATATTAAAACAAAATAACGACAACTGTTCTGGAAGTGATAGTGCATATGACGCGGACACGTATCTATCTCAGTTTGTGGGCAGCCAATCGTTTTTTCTCCGTCCTACTGATTGTGCTGAGGTGTCCTTTTGTATTCAGTCCATCAAAAACAATAAAACTGAGGATGCATGTGGTGTGCAGCTCCTTCCCGTAAAGCACGTACTTAATCTGTCCCGTTGTCACTTTTATATATAATTTAATTTTGTCTACAGGTGTATTTCCTAGGGCAATGCAGATTGCACGAGTGGTTCCAGTACATAAATCTGGAGATCGCAGCGTGTTCTCCATTTGCCGTCCAATCTCGGTGCTGCCGGTATTTTCTAGGGGCATAGAAAAAATATTGCACACTAGAATTACATCATATTTTTCACAACAAAACTTTCTCTTAGACTATCAGCATGGTTTTAGGAAGCATCGGTCAACAGAAACAGCCCTTTTAACGCAAAAAGAAATTGTCATACAAGCATTTAGTAAGAAACATGTAGTACTAGGGATCTACATAGATTTTTCAAAAGCATTTGACCTGGTAAATCATAAAATCCTTCTTTCAAAATTATACAGATATGGTGTCCGCGGAACCCCCACGCGCTACTGAAGTCGTACCTTACAAATCGAAAGCAGTACGTAGAAATCATTTTAAATCTTCTTTGCAAACTATTTACACTGGCGTTCCGCAGGGAAGCATACTGGGGCCGCTTTTATTTCTCATTTATATTAATGATATGGCACACTGTACATAGGGCGTAATATTTAACTCCTACGCAGATGACACCACTATCTTCTTGTCCGGGATCACGGAAATCGACATCGAAGAACGAGCAAATAGCGCTTTAATTGACTTGGATCGCTGTGTGAAAGCAAATTGCTTGAAAATTAACACGAGCAAAACAAAAGCTGTGTGTTACTCACCGAAAGGAAAACATTTATCAGGTAGCATAAACATACGACTAGGAACCGAACAAATTGAACTTGTAGATTCGGTCAAAGTACTCGGAGTGGTATTTTCGAGCCACCTGACTTGGAATGAACATATTGACCATATTCAATCGAAAGTGTCATCAGCTGTTGGCGACATGGCTGGAATAAGATATCTTCTACCTCCTAAAATTAAGCTGCTATTATATAATGCGCTCGTGTTATCCCTTTTCCAGTACTCTAGCCTAGTTTGGTGTACCACAGGAATAACCAATTTATCAAAACTGCATGTATTACAAAAAAGAGCCGTCCGGTATATCGCTGGTGTAACCTATTTCCATCCCACCAAAGAGCTTTTTTCCAAGTATGATATACTTTCGGTGTTCCAGTTATTTGATTACAGACTTATATTGACTTATAAGTCACACATAAAATCAAATAGCAGTTGTATAACTTCACTTGCAGACATAAAATAAAATCCTGGAAGCAGACAAACTCGACATAAAGAAAAATACCTTGTTCCAGTACCTCGCACATACGCATATACACAGTCACTACATTATACTGTGCCCAAATTGTTGAATAAGCTACATTTTGCCGGACTTGATCCAGTTTGCGTGTCGAACCACGATGTCAGCCTCTATTGTCGAGGAG
>JAJIZL010026611.1:151003-164825 GCA_023969395.1 Amblyomma maculatum | reverse complement strand
AAAAAAAAAAAAAAGGTTTCACAATATATCTGTAACTTCATTGTTTCTTCAGATTTTAGATAATTTTCACTAAGTCACATTGTTTAGTTTTGTTCTTTTGCGATGCAGCCAGGGCATGGATCACCGTAACGAGCATTTAAATAAAAATAAATCAATGACAGTAAAAATGAAAACACTTCTTTATGAGCAGTATGCTTCCAAGAGCCCTGCAAAGCAAACCGTGAAAATACCAATAAAAAGATCACACGAAATATGGTTTTGAAGGTGGTCATGTAGTCCTCGAATAAGAGAAGAAGCAACTGTCTATATTGTTCGAGCGATTCCCCGATTTGAGGCAAATGGTGTCTAAGGATATATTTTTCACAGCTCTTTGCGGTGGGTTTCATCCACAAAATATTAGCAGAGAGAAATGGAGCCACGCAGGAGGATACATTTATTAAATGAAACGATTGTTTTAATTTTTTTTAATCAGCAAAGTCACGTCACGCCCCGTTAAAACGATACATAACACTGTATAGGCGATTTAATGAAAGCATACAAACAAAATATAGACGCCGATTGCTCTCGCCCACTCCAGTACATAAAGCCAATTTCAGGCAACCCATCAGCAGTACGGCAAAGGTGGTTCAGCAAAAGCTGTCTATTACATCCTCTTGAAATGCTCTGCATATATGTCCACGAAGACATGTTACCAGCTAAGAGCGAGAAATCTAAATCGAATTACATTCAAAATGGCGCCCATAATTGACCTCTTTTTTCGCTCTTTTAGTAGTGCATAAAGTTAGAGATAGGAAGCCTGCATTATGAGTCTGAAATTTAGCTTGAGTGTGTGACATTCTAATAGATATTAGGAATATAAAATACTCATTGGCAAGACCGCTATTTTGAAGATAGGATAACCGATGTTCTCTAAGAATAGCTAATTTGATACACAAGTAAGGAAACCTTATCGGGAGGCACTGAACATTATGTGTGTGGATGATGTTAAGGAGTGCGCAGGGAGCAAGTAGATGCAGTTAGCACAAGACCGGGTTAATTGGAGTAAATGAGAAATGCCTTCGCCGAGTACTGCGTACCGTCCGGTTGATTATGATGACGATGAAAGTGGAAGTTCAATTTGGCTAACTGTCCGAAAGCGCAACTTAGAAAAACTCTGAGTTATACGCACTTTCTTGTCGTGTTAAGGGCAAAATATTCTTCATTGTATTAACAAACGTCTTGCGTAATCATTTAGTATACGCACTCTGATATATATATTTACCTCTAGCTATTGGAGCCTCTTCGTCACACGCAGTGCCGATTATTATAGCATTTGCACACCGGCTCATTTCTCACAGCAATATAAATTAATATGTCCTTTATTCCCGCACGTATAATAATCTGAATCTCGAAGAATAAGATTGATATATATGAGGATGCTCAAAGAAAATTGCTATATCTGCCGAAGGGTGCAGGCGCTAATTCGCTGTCATCTCTAACGCCTGTCTGACCACAATTTCGCTGACACCCTAACAATTTTCGGCCATTTTATGCATTTTGCTGCTCAGGAAAAGCCACATGTACATCTTCTTGCCACATAATAGGCGCACCGTAACGTTTCATTTTCATGTCACTGCTGTTGAATGTTGTCACCAGGAAATAGACATCACGTTCCCGGTCGTGGCTCGTAGTCTGCATCGAGACACCGTGGGAGAACCAACGGGTGCTATCTTCTACCGAAGTGTGGTGATCCTTGTAGGCCGCACAATCACCACGGACAGTAATATCCTGGGATACCTGCTCACATTCGACGTTGATGTAAGTACGTTGTAATCGCTCTCACAGTTTCGCAAATTCATTAAAGACTCAATAAAGAATTTTAAGGCAGTTCAAAGACACGGTTTTAAAGATAGGCGCTGATTCAGAGATATATGCTCTCTGTACGGTAAGCCTTCCTCACCACCTTACCCCTGAAATTGATTTTTTCGGTAGACCACAGTCGTGGTCTACGAATTTATGGAAGCAGACTCAATTTAAGTGATGAAATTCGCGTCTGTAAATTCTTTTAAGCCATTCCTCTTCTTGGCTAGCCAAGCACCAAGGTTAACGAAAATCAAGCCATTGGCCGCAGCAAGCCTTTTGACCCATAACCCTTTTCTTTATGTTTAGCATGGGCCAATTTAAAGCCCTCTCTTCGATTGCATTAGATTAGCAAGAGGTTTTTCCGCTGAATTTCCCACCAAATCAAATCCCCCTATTCCTGGAGGCAACAAACGTTGGTATTAAACGAACACTAGCCGTGCACTTAAAACCCGCATTATTTTAATCATGTTCTACATGAAATCCATTGTATATTTATGAACAGTATGCATAGGAAAATTCATGTAACTAAAATTGCCCTTAGTGCTTAATAGCATAGTATCGAAGCTTCAACCTAGTTATTCGTATCTGCTTTTAATGACTTGTGTGTAAGACAGGCCTCATCAGCTTGTATACACAGGCAAGTTATCAAGGGATACCGCACCGAGACGCTAGTTTCTATTTGCGTGATAAAAATATCTGAATAACAGGTTCGGTTAACAGAGTTTGCAAATAATGAACACGCCAGCGTTCTCTGAACATCGCATCGATGAATTGGTGCGTAAAGTAGATTCTGTTGAAGTTCTCTTCGTTTTCTCTCATCTATCATCTAAAGGTGAAAACCTCGTCCTCTTAATTCACACACGCACGATTTAAACTTCCGCAAGCAGCACTCACGTGTCCTAATTTACCCTATTTGAATTCGAGAGAGGTGCCTCATACCCCTCAAGTGTACACTATCTTAGACGTCACAAACAAAAAGTTAGATTGTAACCTATGCGAAGCCCGTCAAGTTGATAAATCGCTTTTTGCATATATGCCTATACTAAACTGGTCCTCATATAACACGTGGGAATGGGTGCTGTATGCGCTGTACGGTGAACCTCTTCCTTACAGTTCATAGGATAAAGGAATTTTGGTCAACGTATTGCTAGTTTAGTACTCCTAAAGCTAAGACCGGATACATCAAAGCCGGAAGGAATACTCCAAGCTGAAAGCAAACACAACTCACCAAAACCTGGATGGTAGTTTGACTTGTAGTGGACTTACAACACTGAGCCGGGAGATGGTCAGATTTGGGAAAAGAAATGATATCTAAGACTTTTTATAGTATAATCAGAACACTATCCATGGCTGGTGGGCAGTCCTCAAAATACAAAATGCGCATTCTGTACGCAACAGACATGCTCCCGGCTTTAACTCTGTAATCAATTTCATTTTCCTTTCTTAATACTGTCTGCCTCAACATGGGACATTAACAGGAGGGGAAAACAAAGCAGTAAAAAAATAATTCGTAAAATTTAAAGCACAAGACCGGCACGCGTGGAAGAATAGAGGTATACAGCAGCTATGAGTGCATAGCTTGTAAACAAGCACATCATCTAAACTGTATTCTGACAGCAGAAACTAAGACGAGGAAAGACAATGATGCAATTTCTAAATGCTGAACATCAAAACCGAAGACTACAATAACTGTGAAATCGCCCACGTTACGTGGTGTTATGAACAATTTTATGTAAGTGCTAAAAATTTTCACTTATCGATGCCGATGAAACAGCAGTGTTTGGAAGACTATTCTAATCTCTGCAGTTGCAAGTAAAGTAACTAAACTTAAAACAATCGGTTCATATTGTCGGTAATGAAATACACTTCTTAAGGGGATACCCTAATGCCTCATTGGTTTTTATTTCAGAGTATTCTGATTTGTTTATTTTCTGAGAACTGTTCATAATTAAGAAATTGGCATGCCTGGTTCCGGGTTCTAGGGTTGCTAGTTGAGCATGGTTACAGACATCTCGTCAGGTATGGTTGCGGCAGTGTTTAATATAGGCGATCCATGCAGCCACGCAAATTAAGATTACTTGTGTTAATTTATTATATATGCCTTTTTTGTGTAAATACTGTTGTATTCACTATTGTATGACATTACCATATTCACTAATCAAAACATAAAAAATAATTTTTTTCTTCTAAACAAGAAAGCCACCCACTGTTTCGGGAGTGAAAGTCGCAATCTTTCATCCAGAATGCTACAACGTCACAGTGAAAAAATTACGTAGCAAGATTGCCACATTGTCCTCACCAAGATTTCCGTTCCTGCTACTGTTATGCCTTATTCATTTCAGGTGTGGATCTACCTTCTGTTCTCAATGGTGGTGCTCTCGGTCCTCGCATCCCTGTTGCACATGACATCCCTTCGTATGAGGCGAATGAGGAGCAACCTTTTCGAACTGTGGAGTGACTACGTGCAAATATTTTTCGAGAACATGTTCTGCGAAGGCAAGTTCTTTTTACACCTTACCAACAAGCAGATCAGAAAAGAAAGATGGCTGCCATGCATTCGCTAAACTTTCCACGGGCATCTAGTTGGTATATTTTGAACGCAAATATTTAAATCAGCTGAAGTGTCAGGCGTCTCAGTCTGCTTGAAAACGACCTTCATGGCACTGTAATTCTAATTGGCTAAAAGTGCTTGCGACGTCCCAGATGCTATGAAAACATAGATTCTGTCCTTTAAGAAAGCGTAATAAATTAATTAAGCTATGTGAAAAACAGGTCAATTAGTAGACTATAGCCATCGTATATAGGGGCTACCTATGAACCTTGTAGAAAGCTGTATGTACCTGCGACAAAGCAAGACAAGTGTTGTTGACACCAAGAAAGTCACAAGAGTGGTAAATGCGGAAGGGCTATGTCGCGTCTGGCACTGCACCCTACCACTGAGTGTGAAGGGAGGGCGTCAGATATACTCGCGTAAGGTAGGACACCCCAATGATGAATGTGAAAGTTTGGTAAGGTAGTCAAATAAGGCGTTTAACGTACAGACTTTCCCACACACTTTTTCCCGACCTGTACGCCACCAGTACGTTCTCAGTTTTACGCCCGTTTATGTGCATAGAATGATATACCAGAGCATAAACTGGCATTTATTTCGCAGCAAAAGTGTTGTTTTAGAATACCTCATTTGTGGGTACATTATCTCATCTGAAAGACATTGCGTAAAGCAGGCAAACGGGCTATCGACAATTTTCTTTTCGCCTTAAATGTGAAAAGGTTTATAAACCTCTATAGAGAAAAATAAAACGAAAAATTTGTGTTCATATCATAGTTAGCAAAAAAATTATTTAGCACGTATGACCTATGTATTCATTTTCAACAGAGACATTTTGTATAATAAAAGGCTATATGAACAGAAAATGATTGCTGGGAAAAATATCCTTTGTATATTCGGCAAATATACTAGACATCACTATAATAAAATGAACTAATTTAGATACTAGATATCACTATAATAAAATGAACTAGTTTAGCTATGTGTCCTGAAAACTGCTTCTTAGATTGGAAATGAGAGACCGCGATAAAACCAGTCGGAGGAAAATGCTTCAGCCGTGACATTACTGCTATGGCATTTGAAAGGGAAAAGTAATAACGAGCCCAAACATTCTAAACAGTGCGATACAATAGACCCATATGACACACTCGTTCACAAGAAGCCTGTTTACGGCATGCAGTTTAGTTGCCACGTTACAGATGCCGAATGTTTGTTATAAAGATCGATATATTCTTTATAACAAACGTTTGCCTACACGTTAGACTGCATTTGTGTTAGAGACCATTAG
The DNA here is from genome assembly GCA_023969395.1 of Amblyomma maculatum. Taxonomy (NCBI): domain Eukaryota; kingdom Metazoa; phylum Arthropoda; class Arachnida; order Ixodida; family Ixodidae; genus Amblyomma; species Amblyomma maculatum. The sequence continues at coordinate 159,147 of JAJIZL010026611.1, read as the reverse complement.
AAGAAACAAGCACTCATTGAGGCACGCGGCGCGATGCGACAGAAATATTACATTTAATCATTGCTGCATGAGCAAATCTAGGAAAGAACTGAGAACAGTTGGAAAAAGGAAGAGGAGGCAGTGTTTAGTTTTTCTGCACTACAGGCACTGTCGCCCTGTATACAGGAATTGGATGGTGTCCTTTTGGCTGTGCTAAAGCGATTACCTTATACACAAGAGTGTGAAGTAGTTACCCTTTTTTTATACACGACTATTTCTATTGTAAAGTAATTTACTGTACGAAATGATTAGAATGTATAACATATTTGCAGTAATTATAGGAGAATGTCTCCCCTGCTACTGCCTCCCCCCCCCCTCGCCGCCGAACAAAATATACTTGCCGTTCCCGAACTTCATCAGTACTTCATTTTGCTAATTTTGGTGCCACCCTCGATGGCATGGGTATTCAAACAACACTGTTTTCGGGCCATGGCTACACACCCTTTCGTTTATTTGCTCATATATGCTATCTAGATACGTAAAAAATCATGTTTTGCTAGTCAGAACCTCAGACGAAAACATGAAATCACAATGTGTCCCATAAAGGCACAGAAGCCTTTAAGACTGTAATACACGACGTTGATAATTTACATGTAGCGTAAAATAGTAAATGTTTGTAGAAATACGTAAGTAAAAGTAGCAATTAGTGACATAAAACGCGGAAAAAGGCGTTCAAGTCAATTTGTGCAACAGTCCGCTCAAGGAAAACGAACATGACGGAGGGGATGCACAGCACGATGAAAAATTTCGTCGAAAGCAGCGATCTTTTCACCTGCATAGAGAGTGGGAAGTAGTGGAAGCTGAGTAAAATGGAGGTAAACCTTGAAGAGTGAGCGTCACTAGCAAATGATACGGAACCACCCGTTGTCATTAGCCTTTACAAATGTCGCCATTCGCTCCGGAGATAATTTTTAGTCACATCCTAAAAGGGTTCTGTGCAGAATGTACCCTAGAAATTGGAACGTCTTGATGTGCCATCCGGCAGCTCGAGCGTTCTCAGGCGAACAATGATAGCTTTGTTTTGGCCCCGAATGCGAGGCACTGACAGAGGATACCGTCAAGGTATTCTCTTGCTATTTGACAGAGAGGACATTGTTCATTAGTTTGTCCTGTGCATAAAAACCTTTTCCTTTGAAGAGACGCAATTAGCGGACATCACAACATCATTAGGCTGCCATTGTAATCTATCATACATTCACTGAATTTAAGACCACAGCAACAAGCATGACTTTCATAGAAGGCTAGGACATGTTAATAGCTAAGCTATATTTCACTAATATTTATTTTTACGTATAAATAGAGCAGTTATTTAACAACCAAATCAGAAAAGTAATTTATGATTTCTAAAATTTCTTCTAAGTTGCAGGCTGCAAGAAACCAAAAAGAGAGAAAAAATGCTGAGTTGAAGGGTGAACCTCTTTCTGCTAACTTTTGTTTTTATTTTCTAAAAAGTTTAATTTAAATATCCCAGAGAAGTAAGTTTATGTTCTCTTTGCATTTGGATATTACAAGAAGCTGGAATTATGTGCGAGGTATTGATCCAATATTTCTCACATAATCCATAAATTCCACAGAAAACTCAGCAATGCTTGTTTCAGAAAGCAAGATTGATTTGCGAAATTAAAAGCCGCCCACTTCAAAAGGTTACCAATGTTTTTGAGGCTTGCGAGTCATCATTCTGCTTCAAAATACTGACAGTCATAAATGAGTCTTGAAGCTCTCGTTCAGGTAGGTTGGTCGCTTTTCTGTGCTGCTAATATATAAAATAGGGCAAATGCGGTAATATTCTTGGAACAAAGACTAACGTTAACAAGTTTTAGAATAGGAATTACATAGAGTTTTCACCGATATGTCATGTATAAAGAGTTGAAGCTAGAAGTCATTAAACAAGTGCAGCGCTGAAATGAAAAGGAATGCCCGGCCCGTATTTCCAGAGTTGCTCTCTCATGTGAACTATAGCTCAAGCGCTTGAGCGTAGCTTTGCAGGTTTATGGCAAAATACTACCAGCACCATTTTATTCTTGTAATGTGATATTACCATGCAAATTTTATATTCTGATTTTTCATGTTCGTTAAGGAGGGTTAATTTTAGATACCCGTCTGCTGAATCGCGGCGTGTAATGATGACCGGTCTTGGTTAAGCTAAAATTATTACCAAGAACTTACAGAAGTGGTTTCAATATCATAGAAGAGTGGTTCGTCGATCTTAAAGGAAGTTGAAAGATTTGGCACCCTAAAGAACTTTCCAGCACTGCCGAAGGCACGTAAATACATTTGTCTTGCACTTAAACAAAAAAGGAGTTGCTCAGAACCTGAAGGCCGATTCGCCGCATATTTACCTATCATCGTCAGGATTGAAGGAAAGATTTTTAAAATTTTGAAATTAAGGCTCACTTCCTAATATACGGAAGGATAAAACAGAAAACGAGAGCCGTGTGAAAGAAAATAATTGAAGTACGCGCAAAAACTTTGCACATATCAATGCCTTACTTTAGATCGAAATGGCAGAAAGAAAACAAAAGAAAAGCGCAACAGTTATTAGCAAAAGAACTGAATACGCGCCTACCGAGCCGGGTTGTAACTTGGTAGTGTCACTTGGTGGTGTAAAGGCTGGAGACAGCATGTGAGGAGATTTTCTTTGCACTTTATTAATTCTTTATCGGTCTGACTGGCGACCGGAAAACTACTCACGTCGGCGGCATAGATAGCAGCAAGCGTATTAGGCGGTCCTCGAACTACGGAATCGCGAAACACTCGGCAGCGCTGAATTTAAATTTAGGGACGAATCATCCAGATAAACAGTTCAAATGGAAGTAGAACAGTCTGCAACTCTGTGCAAGTCGTCGTGATTGGCTGCCGTGATTCCAGATACATCACTGCGCAGCATCCGCTACAGAGTAAGTGATAAGACTGTGTCTCAGCGACAATAAGCATGAACCAGCAAAGATCCCAAGCTCTTTCTGCGCGCTGCGAACAAAGAGATACAGCGGCTGAAGTAAAAATAAAGCAATATTGATTAGACAGTTTGCCGCAATACAGTCGCAGCTACCACTGTACACTGGGTGTGCAAGCTAAATTTAGCCAAGCATTAAAAAATTAAACATTTGAGGGAGGCCCGAAAAACCACTTGTATACATCAGTACATCAGCACCACAGAGAAGTTTTATTTTGGCAATTAACTAATTAGTAATTAAGATATTTTTTCTAATTTACTAAGTATTGCCTTTAAACAATAAAGGGATTTGCAGAGTTGGAGAGCACCTTGAAAAATCACCATTCCGTATATTTTCGAGAAAGAAAGCTTCAAGTGCATCGTTTTTGCAAACTTTAAAGAAAGCCCTCAAAATACAAAAAAAAATATCACGTGACTGGAGCATTCAGTAGCTAACGCTTGGTTAAATTTAGCTTGGACACCCTGTAGAAAGCTTCGCATAACCGCGAAGAATGACAGTGGTTGTGTGCGCTAGGCTTACTAGGGTTATCATGTCTGTATCCTAAGTTTTCGGCAGGCTCTAATCAAATTTTCCCATATGAAATGAGAAGCCCGAGCTGATAACTGCTGTCAAATCGACGATGTCTAATGCAGACGCTATACAGAGCAACCCTACGATCACTCGTAGCCCGGCCGTATCCGATGCCAGCTACCGCCTTCTAAAGATATGAATCCTCAGAAATTATAGCTCACAACGCCAATGTGCACGCCGGATTTTAGGCAAAATGGTCCCTGTAAGGTTACCACTATAAAAATAAAAGGAAATGTAAGCAATTACTACTAGGATATAGATATACGAACTTTATATATCCCGCATTCTTCACACCGTAGCTGGTGTGCTACTTCTTTTCTTCTCAAGGTTATAAATCCTCTTTAATTACCTATGAGTGCACGAACAGTGACGCGGGTAGCTACTGATATCCCAAAAAAACTATGCCAGCAAAGATAAAAAAAAACTACATGTTCATTTGGAGGTGATTCACTAGTTAAAATACTGTTTTATATTATTAACTAAAGCCACAAGTTCTGAATGGGATAAATCAACTGTGGAAAAACGTCGTCTTATCGGAGCAAAGTTCTGATTGGCAATCCTCTATTGTGCAAAAAGAAAATGCAATGCAGAGGAAAGATTTTTCAGGTGAAGGACAAAAGAAACAAGACACGTGCTGCGCACTAGATTACGGAAATTTATTTTATTTATTAATACTGAAATCCCCTCAGCGTCGCCACGGAGTGCGTTGTAGAGGGATCTAAAGCCACAGGAAACATGTGTCGTTGAACGAAAGAAACCTCCTTACCACGCATATTGTTATTTAGATTAGCTTAAGCCACGATGCACAAACGAGATCATGTTTTTTTTTTTTCATATGGGGAATAATTTCCTCGGTACGAACGGGCACAAGACACCAAGAAGTTTTTATTCAATTTTTCTTTTTTGCTATGCATATCACATGGCAGTGTGATCCTGGTGTGCTCTCATTTCTCTCTCTTGCAGCATCTCCGGAGCCTCCCCACGAGGAGCCAGTACGTGTCCTGAGCGCAGTCTGGTGGATCGCCGTGGTTGTTTTGATGAACGCTTTCGCCGGCCAGATGAGAGCGTGCCTCATGGTTCGCTCAGAGGCGGCCAAGATTGGCACCGTGGCTGACGTCAACGCCAAGGCTGAAGCAGGAAAACTCCTTCCTTACACTCTGGGCAAGACGGAAATCGAGAGGGTGCTCAAGGCAAGCGAAGGCTTTGAATATCAGTGGAAAGTGTCGCTTGTATCAGGAGGCACATTTGAACAATGTTTGATGACAGGCCATCTAGCATATTTATTTTACCTTAGGTCTTGCCGCGTGTGGCAAACCCAATCGCCAATCATGCCGTCCCACTGCACACTCTTCTCCGCATTCACTGCCGAAACGGTCGTTATTTGTGAGCACCGACAAACTAAGTACAACTAGCTGTCGTATGTATCCTTCTGTATTGTGATCAGTTGCTATTTTCAAAACTTATGCGTACTGATATGAAGACGATAACCGCCATGCCTCGCGCAGTAGGCGTCTATGTGATCCCATCTTCTATGTATAAAATATTTATTTATTTATTTATTCGACACTGTTAATCCCATCAGGGATCGTAACAGGAAGGCATAAAAATACAGAGGTACAAAATATAGCAATGGCAATTAAATATAAGATTTTGAACAAGAAAATAAAAATAACCACCAGCCTCGTGATGCATCTTATACGTACACATGGTTTAAAAGTCACATGAAACGAGGGAGAATTATAATTTTTAATAATAACGGCAGTCAAGTGAATCCACACCTTTCTAAGAAGCTAATTTATGCGAAAATATGGCAGCTTTTAAAGTCTCACTCCAGCAACGAGGTAAAAGTATTATTTTATTCTTTTCTTTCAATTCTCTAAAGCTTCGGTTGTTTCTGATAAGGAGAGATCTGCACGTTGTTAAGACAATCAATCTGTCACTCTAATTTTCATTTTGGTGTAGCGGAAAAAAAAAGGGGGGGGGTGCCAACTCGGGGTACGCTCCGGTGCAAAACCGGGTCGTATCAAGGTCTTTCACCGGGCAAGTAACAAAGCCGTATTTTGAAACAAATAAATGCCAGTTAGCGCTTCGTTATTACACTTTGGAGTGGTCTCTCCCTAGCGGTGCTTTGCCTGGATGCAAAGTGTAGCTTGCGCTCCTGTTTTTTCAATGCGGCGGTAATCAGAGTCGTTTCTTTTCTGGCCACGCAGGAAAGCTCACGTCAGGATTACCAAAACTTATGGAGAATAATGAAAAGCAAGGGTACGCTGCTCGACCACTTCTACTACTTCAGTGACAAGATGCTCACTGAGGTCGCAGCTGGCAGGGCTGTTATAATGCACGCTGATGGATTTCTGCAGATACAGGTAAGCACGTTTATTATTTAAATGAACATACCAGAAGAGGCTTGTATATACCTCGGACATTCCTTTACTTGCGAATTCTCACCACCTCGAACTGTGATGCGATTTTGTAATGATATGGATATAAATTATTTCGTCGAATCATATATAAACATGCCTAGAAACCAATCCGGATGAGCGAAAACCAGTCTAATCAGATCTCTTCTTGACATAAACTAAATGGAAATTGTAATCTTCTAAATAATAGAACTTAAAAAGGACCTATATTGGCTTCACAATACTGCTCCCTATCAATTTACTCGATCCAGCTTCAGGCCACTAAGGTGAGCAGCACGCTTTGCCTTATTTAGCTTTGTTTATCTTCGTTTACCTTGGTTAGTATTTAGACTTCACATGATGTTTTAGGCTTTGTGTGTATTTCGCTTCGCTGTTAGAAATGCAGAAATCGAAAAAAATTGCCGATGGTATCGTGCGGACGCATGACTTCACAGACCCAACCTAGCAATGAATACCTTGCTCTTTCGAGGTTAAGGACCTGGACACTCTGCCCACTATACTTCTGCCATTAAATTATCAGATGAATAATGATGTACGTAACTCGTTGCTGATTAGTGAGCATAAATTTATCATCCGTACATATAAATATGTGCACCAGGAACATCTTACCTTTTTTCGGTGATTTCTACTTGACAGTAGTTTCACGGATGTCACATGGTTGCACGGATATTCTATTTATTTATTGATTACTCAGATGCAAATCATGAAGCATAATAACGCCCAATTCTGAGCGTACAGAAAAAGATGGGTCGGTTTCGGTAGTGCTGCTACGATGCGCCATAAACGCAGTGCGCACCGCCAACCCAGCATTGACTGGCTGTGAAACAAAACATAGCTTAATTTCTCAAATGAACCTAAAAAAGAGTTTCATTGAAACGTCCACATGCGAAATTTTGAAGTAATTATTCTTAGCTCGGGGTCCAACAAAAACAAAAAATATGGTAGCCTTCTACCTTTGTAGCTGCAAGACATGCCGGTGAATTTCCATAATTAACTGCTATCATTTCCTAATTAGCGTTACAAAGTTCCGAATGCTCAAGTAGGCTGGCTTGTAGAAAACTGCCATTCTCGAATGAGATCACAGAGGGTAGGGAAAAGTGTCGACGTTTTGTGAACAGTCAGTGGGAGGGATTTTCTCTTAAGTTTAATTAGGCGTGTTTAAAAAAACAGTTGTGCTGTGGCGTCAAGTATATGTTTCGAGTATCCGATCTACATGTATTCGAAATCAAAGTATTGGTGTTATTATTCTTCACTACATATATTAGTTTGAAAAGCAAAGCATCTGACATTAGCCTGATTGTCAAACGCTGAGACCTGCGTTGTTTCAACCTTGCTACCCCGCTAAACATTAGTATGCACGATACGCACCTGGTGATAGCAAGACGTATCGGCTTGTTTCCACACAAGTGAATAAATGTTTCAAATAGGAATGCCCATACTACGGAAAATAACAGTGACCAGCCTGTCAGCGTGTGGCTCACATATGTCCGATCTCTTCTTAGGTGACGGCATTCTGCAAGGGAAAGCAAGTTGGCGAGTACTACTTCGCCGATGAAAAGCTGAATACTTGGATGTTTGTTTCATACGCAAGATTCTCTCTGCCGGATAAACTGAAACAGCGCATGAAGGAATTGTAAGTACTCGCGTGTGTATCTTGTTTTTCGCGTCGGTGCTTTGGCAGTGGAGAGGAAGAGCCCTTCTTTAGGTTTTTGTCAACTTGCTGCATTGGCTCGCTAGCTGAGGCGATCTGCTGTTTTCTTGAAGGGTGGAGAATAACTCGCATGGGGTTTGGAGATATTTTGACATTACCCAATGTTAAAATGTACGATCCTGTGCATAGTCGACGCGCGTAGAGGCGGCCCCTGTGGTAAGACTGAGTACGAAGGCATCCAGTACGATCTCTAAAGAAACATGAGAAATTTTAGGAGGATAAAGCCCATATACCCTCAACCCAATTTTAGTTTTCCTTCCTCTGCTTACTTTTTGCAGTCCCAAAAATGCACCCACCACTTAGTGACTAGCAGCTCTATCAACTGGCTTTTCCAAAATGTCTAGAATACTTAGTATAGCAGTGCACTTCGCGTAGCTTCTATATATATATACATATATCTGTGTGTGTGTGTGTGTGTGTGTGTGTGTGTGTAGATGTCGGTGGTCGCCG
>JAJIZL010026611.1:130186-146907 GCA_023969395.1 Amblyomma maculatum | reverse complement strand
TGTAGTTTCTTCAAGTCGCAGGTATCTGTTAGCACCTCATGTTCTATCCCAACCTCGTCAGTTGCCCGCTCTCGCACTGTGTCCTGTGTTTCCTAATGAATTGAATAAATAAAACAATAAATAAAGATAGCATATTTGAAAAGTAATCACTATGACGACACAATCGCAAATTCGGAGAGAGCACGTGCGAACCTGCGACTAGAACAAATTATAAAGCTTTCAGGAGAGCCTCGTTGGTTCTCAAGAAAGAAAATGCTTTGTGATTTTTCATTCTTTGCAAACCTCGAATTTCTGCACGCTTGAAAAGCCATCACTATCTAGAAATGCAGTTCTAGATCTTTACCTTTTCTCAGCCAGCGCCGCCATAAGGGACCTTTTAGTCTGGACTTTATTCTGAAACTTCCGGTACAGAAATGCATGCCAGATAGGGTCCATCGACTTACTGTACAGGCTGCACCGGCATGAAACTGAGCGTAGCTGTCATTACGAATTTCCTTGCATAATGCGGCCGCCCTGGTTTGTGAAAAACGAATGCGGCCTCAGCCTTGAAAAATGTATTGCTAATAAATACGATATGTGCATTTATGAAGACAAAAAAAAAGTGGAAAACGAAAAGAAATAATACGTGTCTCCGCCATGACTTGTGCACAAATCTCCGGTGCTACAGCCTCCCAAGCAAACCTCAACAGCAGGCAGACCATTTTTTAACTTTGTATTCACGTACGGAAAGTATATTATATTCACATGATTTATTTAGAGATTTTGCGCAAGCTAAGAAAGTCATCTCATAAGTGCATAGCAACAGGGCACAAGACGGGAAGTAAGGCAGAGCATTACATCAAGAGAGAGACTTTCACTGCGGTTCAAAGTCTGTACATATTCCTCAGTCGAACAGTCGCTTGGCGAAAATGACCTTTGCTCAAAACAACTAACAGTGCCGATCTAATATTCTAATTTTCCAAGGCGTGTAGTTGAACTCAAAAAAGCAAACAAAACCATATCAAATGGTAACCAACGTTTTGTACAGCGGGGAGCTATAGAATGAAGGCTTAATTCAAATAAATTCATTATTTCAAGATCGGTAAAAAGACGTCACATAAAAACCTCCGCGCTTGAATTGCTAAAGCAATCTTCATTCGTTTCAAAAGTATCCCAAATGTGGCTCTTCGCAGGCGACACAAAAGTACCTTTTTTTCTGAACCCAAGTCTTCATATGCGTATATAATTTTCAAAAGGAAGTCTACATCTTTGGTGAAAGTAAAGTGCTTCGCATGAACGAAAGAATGTCATGTCTTGGTAATATCGAACGGTAAACAGGAGGAGGGAAGGGCATAGAAACCAACTCTTTGTATATGTGTTTTCATGACACTGAAAATAAGAACGCCGTTGAAAAACGGACAGTCAGGAAGCGTGAACCTCCAAAGCAAGGACGGTCAGCAAACGTAGTCGACACAATCAAAGTGAGTAGTACTGTAAAACAATTTGTATGCTTAAAAGATCGAAGTACTCGTCTTGGTAATGCAGTGGCTATAATGCCCGACTACCTTTATAGAGCACCAGGGTTCGATTCTTACCACCAGCAGCTGCGTTCCGATGGAGGCGAAACAGAGAGGCGTCGTTGTGCTATGAGATGTCGGTGTGCGTTAAAGATCTCCAAGGTCGGAAATCATTGCAGCCCTCCATTACGACCGTTTTTTCTCTCTTTTCGTTATCACTGCCAACTTCGGTCCCCTATAGAGCGGTTAGGGTGTTGACTCAAAACGCATGACAGATACTGCCTCTTTCTTGATCTCTTAACGCATTATTCTTAATATTGTTATTCCTGCTAGTGGGCGAAATCTATCATCAAAAGCTATAAGCGACGAATAATATGCGCAAATAAAGATACGTTAATCCCAGCAAACTGAAGCAGACATGCCGCAATATGCAGTTACGTTGCTTGCGTATCATGGAAGATCTCCAAATAAATGTTGCAAAAACTATATTCAACCAATTAATAAATGTCGCCCGCGGTGAATAATGTGTAAAGCATAATACAATTGCCTTGCCTAAAACCAAGAACATTGAGAAGCCTTGTGGAGTATTGACAGACCAGTTAGGAGAAACGTCCGAGCATAGCGCTACACACACATAGTTCATTTTGGATAGCTTTCTTTGCACCGGTATGCGTTTATAGCACGTCGAGGTACTTGCTCGATAAACACATTCATTCCCCACTCACAGATCCTTCTTGTATTGATTCCCACAATACAAAAACTACGGAAGAGATCTTGGAACGACAACAGAAAACTAGGCGAGTTGGCTCGCATTCATAATTACCCATCGCGGATATCATTGCAGGAATAGGTAGAAGAAGGCGCAGGGATAAACCATCCGCCACACATGCAAGACAGTGATTCAGATCCCTGTTCCGCCCAATTATCCACAGGATTAAACAAACATCCGCCTATCGATGAAATCGCATAACAGGATTGGGGTGTAACCTGATGCCAATGAAGAACTCCGGAACCGTACTCCCAGAGGAATTCTATAGCATTAATGAGGCACTAGTAGGCAATGCAATTAAGCCTAATAAGCGGTAATAATTCAACGTTGTACATGCCTACGCGCCTACATGCAATCATGATCACCAGGCAACTGAAAGCTTCTACGAAAATGCAGAACTGGCAATGGGAAAAGTAGACGCAGTATACTTTCCTTATGAATTATGATTCGTGCCAAGTTAGGGAAAGAGCCGGCTGGAGACCATGCAGTGGGTCACTATGGCATTGATTTAGCTATAGCAGGGGGGAGTTAGTAGAGTTTGCAGAGCGCGATAACTTACGAATCATGAATACCTTCTTCAGTACACCGAAGAACTTGAAGGGAACATGGAAATCTCTTATCGGGGAGACTAAAAATAAAATTGACTTCATACTAGGTTCTAACCCCAGCAATACGCAAATGTAGAGGTAATCAGCAAAGTGCGTTTTAGACCCCATAGAATGTTTAAGTCTCAAATTAGTCTAGATCTGAAGAGGGAACGGCACAATGTTAGTAAGAAAGAAGTCCGTCAACAAATAGGCAGTAAGGGGGAGGCAGAAAAACCCGGAACCTCGCTCAGAATAGATATTTAGCTTTAACTGATTATGATGACCTTAGCGTAAGAGCACTGAACAATAATTTCAAAGATATCAGCACTGAATGTGCACTAAAAGTAGGTGGTAAGATACAGAGGATACGGTCACGTGGTGGTCACCAGGGTCGATGACACAAATGAAGACACAGGCTTGATGGTACGGAAATTAACTCTTTATTGGGCTGACTTACGCCCGCAAAAGAACTAAGCAAGTCGGGGGCGGCGATAGCAGCAAACGTGTTGGTCGATCGTCGAACAAAGAATGCCCGTCACTCTCGTAATCGCACAGACTTCCTGGGGCTTGCTGGTCGTTGGTAGGATTGGCGGACGGGGGCCAATGGGCGGTTTTCAGGAACAGGATGGTAGCGGCGAGGGTTCGGAAAGTCATCACGTCGGGGCGCAGGGCGACGCAATGCACCAGCGTAGTTCATCGCTGTTGCCTCTTGTGCTGGAACAGTCGCAGCCGTCGCTTGAGGAACGCCCAGCGCCCGCTGGACTTCTTCACGGACGACGTCCGCGAGCGTCGCCACCTGGGGTTGTTGCGATGATGGCATCAATCGGCGGAGCTCCTCTCGCACGATCTCCCGGATGAGGTCCCGAAGGTTCTCTTCGCTTGTGGATGCGATGTAGTAGTGGCTTGAGTAGTCTGGCTGATGTGGTCGCTCGTAGTGGCGCATTCGGGTGGCCAACGTCTTCTCGATAGTGGACGCCTCCGTTTCAAATTCCGCTACAGTTCTTGGCGGATTTCACACAAGACCCGCAAAGAGCGAGTCTTGAACGCCTCGCAATAAAAGTTTGACTCGCTCACCTTCGGTCATATTAGGGTCGGCGCGGCGAAAGAGGCGCTTCATCTCCTCAACGTACGCCAGGACAGGCTCGTTAGGGAGTTGAAGTCTTGACTGAAGAAGGGCCTGGGCGCTTTCCTTTCGGACGACGCTTGAAAAGGCAGTCAGAAACGCTTCCTTGAAAGTCTCCTAATCCTTCATAGTTGTCTCATGATTTTCGAACCAAACTCGGGCATGTCCTTGAAGAACAAAGTAGACTTGCCTAAGTTTCGCGGCGTGGTTCCAGCCGTTGAATTTTGCCACACGATCGAAAAGGTCCATCCAGTCTCCCGCATCTTCATCCGGTCGTCCATGGAAGCAGGGGGGCTCACGGGGCTGGACGAAAAGAACCGGTGCTGTAGGCTGGGCCATTGTCAGCGTCGATGCTTTCCGAGATCGAATGGGGTCAGGCAGCAGACCGTGTTCGGGTTGTAGGCCTTGGAGTTGGCGGCTGGCTCGGTGACGTGTAGGTTGGTCTTCCAGGGTGACAGGAACACGGCTTGAGTCTTCGCTTGAAGGATCAAAGGCAGCACCTCCACCAGATGTCACGTGGTGGTGACCAGGGTCGATGACACAAATGAAGACACAGGCTTGATGGTACGGAAATTAACCCTTTTTTGGGCTGACTTGCGCCCGCAAAAGAACTAAGCAACTCGGCGGCGGCGATAGCAGCAAACGTGTTGGTCGATCGTCGAACAAAGAATGCCCGTCACACTCGTCAACGCTCAATTTAAAGGCTGCACAGAACAATCTAGATAACGTCGCAAACAGCTACCAGCACGGACTGGAACATTGTGGAAAGACACACGAGGGGCCGGAATCTTCGAGATAGATCTCGGTGCATCTTGCGCTACAACAAAACTGATAAAGGTGTAACTCGCGACATCGAGAATTAACAAACAAAAATTACGGAGCTGATACGCGATCCAGAATCAGAGTGACAAGCCTGTATGCCGGCGGCTGTTGAAAAACAACACAGTTTTGAAGGTTTCACGGCAATACTGTTAACTATCTGAGACGAAAGATTTAAGAAACGCCAAAGTGTGAAAACTACCAATTCGACAGACAGGATAGAACTGACAGCTATCTCAAGGCTAATCAATAAGCGTGAATTCGCCGGCATAAGAAAATATATTACGAGAAAATTGAGCACACTCTAAAGAACGAGGGAGCCTTAAAGCGGTAAAGAGGAAATTGGACATATGCAAAAATCAGATGTATATGATAAGGGACATTGCAGGCAATGTGATTACGAATGTGGACAAAATAGTCAAAGTATGTGAGGAGATCATTCATAATTTATGTTTTCATAATTTATATCAATTGTTCATGTGCATTCTCATCAGTTTTTCTCAAATTGCTCCCAGTAGAGGGAAATGCTTGGTGTGAAATGTATGATATTTGGTTGACTATTACCTTGCGTAATTAGTATATCTTAGAAGTAATTTTAAGTGTATTTCACTGTCTCTATAATGCACGTTTTTATCCTAACAGTATTGTTAACGACACAGTGTTACGGATACGTGTTTGTAATTTTAGATGTAAGAATCTAGGGGGGGGGGGGGGGCAATATCAGGCATTCACATGGACTATAGTCCCTGCCTCCTCTCTCTTGTACGAGGAATCAATAGATCAATTCCAGTTCAAAATTTGACGGTGGACAGATGCGGGATTCCCCATATTGCTCATCGTTAGCTTGGCAGAATTACTGCGAGAGTTTCAGCAATCACTTCCTCATAACAGCAGCCCAGATCGATCAAGAACAGCAGCAATCCCCATCTTACACGAAGAAAGCCACAGACTCAAGAAGATAGCCGGAAAACACGGAATACAGAGAGCTTTCTGAGCGCCCAAACTAATAGGAGGCCTCCGTGAGCGAGTCGACCAAGGAGAACCGCCGAAAAGCGCTTGCAACGTTAAGCAAAAAACTTCATATTTCACACCCTTACTTTGGTTGTATACGAGATACCGCTATTGTGCGGTGCGTCCTACGTTGGACGAACAGGAAGATGCATCATCGAGTGTCTAATGAAATACGCGCAGCCACTCAAGACCGGCACAGGCAGTAACCTTCCCTTTAACCGCAAACAAATTGCTCTTGTGTGCCAGACCTCAACAAGAATACATTTTGAAAAGATATAAAAAGTGCACGCAGGAGCTACATGAGGCTTTCCTTAGTCAAACCCGCGGGGACACGTGTGTCAGGCGTCCGTCAATCAACCTATCTTAGACTGCATATCTGAAAAAGTAAGCCCACCTACTTAGGTCTTTTTAACCTTTTCAGCTTTCACCTTTCTAGCATTATGTTTTCCTAACCCCATGACCATTATCGATAATTCACCTGCATACTGCTGTTTTTATTTTCTGATGTAAGCCTTCCAATCGTTCCTTGCTGAATAGCTTTTTGCCTTGACGATTATATCGCTACTATCGGGCATTTACACCGACCCTGACGATAAATCAGCTCACAGTTGGCCTCAAGACTATCTATCATGTATGCAAAATTGGAATAAATTTCATTTGCAAGTCAGCACCTGTGTTCATCCTCTCATCATGCTGGTTTCGCGCTGTTTCCTTTTTAGCAACGTTCAACCAATTATCAAGCAACAACACCATCGCGAACCCACTCCAGCACCTGTCAGTCCAATATTAAGCTGCAGAATACCTTAGCCAACCTGCTGAGCCCCTATAAGAGTCGTGTTGACGTATTTTGCATTTCATGTTTACTCCTGCTCCCGACAATAGGGTGCACTACTTAATTCGGAACCTTTCGTTTTCTGAGAACTAAATATTATATTACCATGGTGCATTCGGTAACATATGTCCTGTGAGGTCCTGTGAGACCCAGCTTTTATGTTTCACTCATGACTTCCATGCATTGTTGACGAAGGGTCGTTGGCAGACTGCATATTCCTGGACGTTTGTAAAGCTTTTTATAAAGTCTCACATAAATTACTTCTCTTTAAACTAAGCAAATTGAACTTAGATGCTAACGTGCTTTCATAGCTTTACTCTTTTCTTGCTAATCGATCTCAGTTCGTAACAGCAAATAATACAGACTCTAAGTTTTCCCCAGTTGATTCCGGCATGCTTCAAGGTTCAGTCTAGAAAACCCCTGATTTTCCTCATATACATAAATGACTTGCCGGCAAACCTTACTTCATCAATTTGTCTCTTTGCGGATGATTGTGTTACCTATCGTAAAATTAACAATGATCATGACGTTTCTATATTAGAATCCGATATTAACAGCATTTCTGAATGGTGTCAGCGTTGGAATATGAAGCTTAACACTAACAAATGTAAACATATGCGTGTCACTCGCGTTAACACATCAGCCCATTCGTACTACCTCAACACTGCTCCTCTTGAATCCGTCTATTCATACAAATATTTAGGTAATGACATAACTAATAACTTGTCATGGACACTGCATGTTCACTACGTAGTTAATAATGCTAACCAAATGCTTGGCTACCTCAGAATAACTTTTCACATAGTCCTAGCGCACTACACCTTCTCCCTTACAAAACTTTGGTTCGTCCAAAACTGGACTATGCAGCTTCTGTCTGGGACCCAGGAGTCGTTTCACTCAATTACTGAACTAGAAAGTGTGCAGAATCGCACATCTCGCTTTATATTGTCTAGCTATTATCGCACTTCTAGCGTAACTGCCATGAAATCTTCTCTCTCATTGCCTCTTCTAACGGAACGCAAAAAAGCATTTCGGCTATGTTTGTTTCGTAAGATTCTTCACTATAATACATATCTCAGACAGAAATTTCTAACGCAACCGTCCTACACTTCATCACGCATTGATCACCGTCACAAAGTAGGAATTACATTATGTCGCAAAAAATACTACCATGACTCCTTCATCCTAAACACTTCTAACAGTTGGAATCGCCTTCCTCGTGCCATTGCTGAAATCACAGATGCCATTGCTTTTCCTACAGCTGTTACTACCCTTTTTGCCCCAATGTTAACCATACTTTTGCTGCCGTTTTTCGTGCTTTTGCTTGTTCAACATCTACTGCTTGGTTGTGTTGCTGCTGATTTTGTATTTTTATATCTTGTTGCGCAGTCGTATCATTTACTGTATAAATACCATTTAGTTTTCTGTTAATTTTTTTTTTTTTGCTGTATTGTGTTTTACTTTCTTTATATCACCCCCACTCCCCTCTGTAATGGCCTTGGGCCCTGAGGGTAAACAAAATAAAAAAAATACATGACTGGGTGTGAATTGACAATGCTTGCTTTTTTTACAGCTTCTTGCTGTGTGACTCATTTATGACTAAGATGAGTTTGTAAGACATTGCACGTCTGCTGCGGTCTTGCCGTGCTCTATTTAATTAATGATGTAACATGTGTCATTGCCTTCAGCGCGATCGCGTTAGAACCACTATGTCAAAAAATGCTCCAATATCCGCCATCCAGCTCGATCAAGCTCTTGCTAAAGCAGCAGACCGATTTGCAGTGAATTCATGTTACGTCAGTGTAACGGGGAAGAAACCGCGGCCCACTTCCATTCCGGGTAATTCGACTCAGTACAGGCGCGAGGAGTAAAGCCTCCGTTTTACTTCTCTTTATCAGTCTATTTCCCTTTTACGTATCCTCTATCTATCCTATTTGAATTTTCAACTGCCGTGCCGCCGCAACACCGTGACATTTGCACCGCGCGTCGCTGGCGTCATTTATATGGTGTTTTTTTTCGGGAGCCCCGCCAGAAGGCCTGTCCTTAGGAGCGCAGAGTTTTGTCGCCGGTCACTTTGTCGTGTTATTCCTTCGCGTGCTCGTACTTTCATCATATCAATGCAACTATGACTACAGCAGTACTTGGTTTTGTTCCCGTGACATTCAAAACTTGTGCCTATCCCGTGCAACCGCCCCAGTTCGGTTTCGCTTGTGCGGCTTGCACCAACCATCAAGCGCCAACAATCCCATGTGCGACGACTCACTATATTCTCAATGGTGATTACCATATTTTTTCGCGATCTTCGTGTGGGATGGAGCCCTATCGCCCTCACTAAACTAGATACAGAAAGTGAGTGCCTTTCCGCATCATTGAAGATATGATCCTAAGAGCCACTGAAGAGCACCGTTTAGATTTTGAAGGTACCATTTGTGCGTGGTCTTTTTAGACTTTTTCGGATTCTATTCGAGTCGACACGCAAAAGAACCGGTACGTCTTGGGAGACAGGTGACCACAGCAAGGCAAATGCAAGCAGTGACCTTTCGCCCGTACGTGATGTAAGTATGTATGTACTTCTTGTATGCTGCGTTTTCGCGAATGTCGCCCCATTTTTAGAACAGTGATTCAGTTCAGGTGCCAAATTGTAATAAAAGACATGCAAATGTTCAGACGTGTATTTACGCATTTATCAATTCGGTGAGCTCTAGCTGTTCACGAGCGAGGCTTCATGCATGGCAGGCGTATGATCGCATGCGCTCTCACCAGCTCTCTTCAATGCACTTTTTGCCTAGTTTATCATTGCTGCTGCGACCAGATCGTGCTGGGCGTGGTGTGTGGTTTATGTGCGCTCTCCACAGATTGCACTCCATGCGCGGGTATGCCCATGAGGGAGGGGTATCTAATGCACTTCGCCTACTTTGTCATTGCTGCTACAAGCTGGTCGTGCTGTACGTTACACTACGACTAGGCTCCAGCAGCAATGGCAAAGTAAGAGAAAAGTGCATTAAGGGTAGCTCGCTCGCTTCCATAAGCAGGTACGGCACGTGATCTCCGGAGAGCACACATCAACGTCCTCCCCTCCAGAGGTCGTTTGAGGTGCCTGGCGAACGATCCCTCCCCCTGCCCCAAAATGGATCGGTCCATAGTTTGACATTGACATTGTGGGGCATACCTGAAGGGCGAATTGACTCTAGCGCTGTAATTTGTGGCTGCTCAGGGGTATAGGAAGTTTCCGCCCCGTGTCAGTATTTCCGAAGAGCAGTTGCTTTAGGCAGTGCCGTAAGGTACAACACCTCGAAACGTTTCGTAGCTCCTCCTGCGCACGTATATTCTGATTATAAGAAATATTTCTTGGCGTTGCTCAGTTAATGTATCCGTAATTTCTGAAAGTCATAATTCAGTCTGCACAATTTCTTTATGTGTTAAGCCTAATTGGAGATGTATGTGGCTTTGCCATCCAGCAATTTATTTAGGCGAAAGCGTTAGTTGGATGTTTGCGAAAAATGTTCGCAAAATGTGGAAGTAAATTGTGACATGTGGTATGACATGAGATTAAGATGAGTCTGGTAGTCATGATGTGTATGTAATGAAAAGTGATATATAAATGCCATGTCATGCCTCTTCTTGCCATATGACTCCTAATTTACTCATGTGTAACAGCCACTTGTCTGAATTAGACAGATCGAAGATCCAATGTGAAAGGCTATGGAGCACAAGACTTGTTAGGCCAAACTCATGACAATCACTAGTGTGTGGTTATAACCCTCAAAAGTACTGAGCCACGGCGCTCATACGTTCCGACTCATAGCACTCAAAAGTGCGGAGTCATCACAGCCATGGAGCCATTAAGAACAGCCAATGCACATGTTTTTGAATATATACAATGGAGATATCTTCAGTGAAACCAAAGTTATTTTATGTTGTAATATAGCGCTAGATACTCAGTCACACATTGCCAAACGACTGTTTATGCTTGCAGTATTGGTAAGACATATTAATATTGCATTAAAACAATTTATTGCTTTCATTCTATTACATTTCATTTATTTTACCCTATGCGCTTTCATATTGAAAAGGCCTGCCACCAATATATCCCCAGAACAAATGAATAAAAAAGACAGGGCATTCAATATAAAATTGTTTTCGCCCTGCAAAAAAAGAGGAGTTTAGCTCCTAGAAATGAAAAATATAGTGTGGCTCCTACAGTAGACAAAAATTCGATTCGTCAGCAGAGCCAAAATGTCCTGCAACACAGAGGGAACTTTCCTGAGTACCGGTGCACACAATTGTGCTTTTCCACTGGAGGGCACCTGTATGGACAAAAAGAAACAACATTGTAATCATTCCATGCAATATGTAATATGTAACCAGTAAACGCTTAGTTATTAGATGCTGCACATATTTTTGCGAACCATAAATTCTCCCAATAATATTCGCCAGTGAAATACCGGTTAGCAATGGTACGTCTAGGTGATCAAAGCTTAAGGGTCAGCATGATGCTTGAAAACGGAACATGCAAGGAGTCAATTAGTGTACTGGATAACAGAAGAGCATTACAAAAATTGCATAAGGTATTTACAGTTTACCAAATAGTGTGTTTTCATTGATTAGGCAAGATGACTGCACTGAAAAAAATGCAGTTCCGCATTTCTAATACATCGTACAAAAGAACACAGGTTCAGCGCTTTGCAATCACTTACAAAGGATATATGTGTATTGAGAGTTATGAAGGCTATTAAGCTTCATAGTAGAGAATAGACATGAGTTGGCTTTAAAATGCCTTTCAGGGCACGCTTTTTGAATAGAAAGCTTCACTACGACATGTGAAGCCATGGTCGCCGTGCGGAGCCGGAGCCGCTACTGCGCATGCGCTAAAGAATATGTGCGCCGCGCGTGACGTCAGTTACACCGCTGCCGACACCACAGCTCTTCTGCGCTATATTCAGTATGCTGGAAGGTGAACGTGAACAGACACGAACACTGAATTGTTTTCGCTCGTATCGCTAGATTCCAGCAACCTTGACCGTATAGACACGAAGACGTACGTTTGCTGTCCGATGTCAGTGCGCGTTAAAAATCCAAGGTGTTCTTAATTACACCGAAGCCCTCCACTCCGGCACATATTGTCGTGTTTCATCTTTCAATGAAGCTTGTAGTCAGCTAGGCTCAGGAATGCTTAGAGGATGTGTTTAATTCTATCTTTTCCTATTGACCTGAATATTTACTACACGGAAAGCGATATTTGGAGGTCGTGGCTTCGGTGCTCACAATATGCGTATTGTTTTTTCTACTAGTTTACGATAGCTTACGTAAGATTGTCTGAAAAAACGTGAAATTTAAAAACATTCCTTACGCTTTCCTTGGCCTCAGAGACTGCTTACGTCGTATGGAGCCCTCATTTCCCCTTTTATATATATATATATATATATATATATATATATGCATAGCAAAACATATCAGGGCTCCCTATGGTACACTGCACTAAAAGAGCCTAATAACAGTCTGCTAGACCAACCAAGAGAGTATGGGATTTTACAATTTCCTACTCTTGACCTGTATAATTGTTGCATTAGAATATCTATGGAGCAAGATAATTAAACACAACGCAGAAGAAAAACAACACGCAGCTGGAGAGATCGGAACCCATGACTCCCGAATATAGGTACCGGTGCTATTACCAACACAGCCACAGCGGTGGCTGTTCAGCCTTCTACTTTACTGCGTATTAATGTTGCTGGTGAACACTCTCAAGGCTCGGTTACAGGTCGATCTACGGATTAGCTTAATGTAGACGCCGTAAAATAGGACGGTTGGCGGAGCTGTGGAACAAGGGGGCTCCTGTGCTTTCTTCACCAAGCAAGACTGCTGTTTGCTCAAACCACCTACGTACTTCAGGGCCGAGTGATGTGGGAAACGGTCGATGCGGATTGGGTACATTTAGTAGGGGCTTTCGAGCTTATCCGTCATCGTTAATTGCTGGGGGCAGACAGTGTAGTGTTCTCGAATTCGACAAAATGCCCTCTATATTTTTGCAAACAAATGATGATTTGGTTTCCTTGCCTGATGGCCATGCCCGGATCCATTAGGAAGTAGACAGTGCTCAGATGTTTGATGGAGTTAGATTCTCACGTTTTCCAGGTGGCGAATATGTTTATTACCTAGTAGGTGCTGAGCGCTAATTAGAAGAAATAGGATATCCGCATTATAGCACCAATTTAGCACGGTGTTGTTCATATCAGTGAGAAATGATAATGATAACTTAAGTAGCAATTTTACTTCTGGTTGCGGTAAATTAAGCCAAATGTTGTGCCGTTTATTAATTGTGCTACCAGATTTGAAAGCCATCGTGAATACAAAATTATAGCTGTTGTGACGGTTGGAGAGCTTCAAGAACGACCTTGTAAGAAAATCAGTTATAGAACTGCTTTAAACATTCTGTGCGGTGAATTGGCATTGTGTACAGGATTTGTTTTGTTTCCGGACAAAGAAAAAATATAATAGAAGCAAATTGGTAACCACCTTTTGGAAAAAATCACACATTTATCAAACCAAAATTATCGACGAGGTTTAAACTCCTTCAGTCTGCGTCTGTAACACCTCACCGAAATACATATCCGTCCGCTTTCCACTTTTTCTGGCACTTAAAAAAGTGCACCTTGGAATCCCAATTTGTAGTAGGCCTCATTCGCAGACCAAGGTTACTGTGTTCCAATAAAAGTTTCATTTCTTTTTATTGCGGCTTCCTCAATCTTTTTGACGTTAAACAAGTTGAGATATCTATAGGCATTTCCCTTTCACTGTATATAATATTTTACTTACTTTCAATTTATCTGCGTGAAGTAATGTTTAACAGTAACTAAGATGTGTTTGAAATTCTCTTGCCAGGGCATATGGCTTAAATATTATTTCACTGTCAACTAATCCAGATTATTCGCTGTCCGCTGATGATGCCAACCCTGATACCAATAGAGTAGCCGCCATCTTTTCTCCAACGCCGAATTCTTGCCCTGTGGCATAAAATTACAGAACTATACTGCGACGAACCATTCAAATGTTTATTTGTTCTTATTAGACAACCGCAGGCATGCAGTCTTGTCATTGTGAATATAGCGCAAAAATTACTTCTGTATTTATTGTTTGTGCATGCTCGTTGTCGCGAGACGCGGTTTTATCGTTTTCTTTGTGGGGGCAGTTTATTCAAGATGCATCTCGAAGAATTACAGCCACATTCTTTTATGTCTACGAGGTTCCCGGTTATGCTAGTCCTCGTCTGCTATTTTATCTGGGTGTTTCTACACTGCTTTTAAATTGAGCACTGACAAGAAAAACAGGCATTCTTTGTTCGACGACAGACGAGCACATTTGCTGTTATGGCCGCCGTCGAGTTGCTTAGTTCTTTTACGGGCGCAATTCAGCCCAATAAAGAGATGGTTGTAGTGAGCGCTATAAGGCCTGCATTATCTTTTGGTTCCTACGACTTTTTCAACACCACTACGCGACAATACTACTGCGTACGGATGTCTGCAAATCAGCGCTAATGGTAATCAGCAGTAGGTGGCGAAACAAGGTTAGAGGTCACATATTCCTTTTCAGCGAGTTAAGTACATTTGTCTGATTATACAGCAAACGTACAAGCTAACTGCGATGATTTCGAAGAACTAGAGATTGTGAGATTCCTTTGTGCATCGTCTACATCCTAATTCTAGCTGATAGACGACATATGATTGGCATCCAAGTTTCAGTAGGGCATCGACTAACATTAAAATTTAGTTTATAGCGCGACATCACCATGCGCTTTGCCTTTCACACTGAAAAAAAGTTAGTTCTGCTTAAACGCCAATAAGCACACTGCCGTATATGAGTGGTATATTCAGTATTGGATGTCACTGTAGACAGTTGCGTGCAAATAGGTTCATCTATAATTTCCGAAAGCTGTAAAAAATTACAGCTATCATTTGTAAGAGTTTGGGGCCGGTATCAGATTCCTCCTTTCAACAATGGTGTTTTGACCACATTCTTTGAAGCATTGATCTCAGCACACGAACAAAAGTGAGAATTGTTCCGCTGTATTGAAAACAATTTTCAATATAGTACTTCCTTCAAGGTGTTACGACAGGCTTCTGCTCACAAAATTTCCTGTATATTATTCGAGCATAAATGAAACAGTTGTGTCCTGATAACCGATCATCTTTTCGACAGTCATTTGAATAATACCGATCTAAATTTCGGAAGAAGGTATTAACAATTCCTGATCCAGACGCGTTTATAGATGTATCTTTTTCAACTATGATTTCTCATTTTGATTTCTCCTTGCAGCCTCTCACATTTATCTTACTTTAGATTTATTTAAGAACTTTTTTTCTATGGAATGTTGGACGCTGCCATGCAGTGCGGTATTGTTCTCCGCATACCTCTATATGATGTGAAAGTATTTGTTACCATACGCGTCAATTGATTTGCATCTCTTTTTAAAGCTGCAGGGAACTTCACCCTGCTAAAAGCTTTAAGTATCTAGGCTTTTGTTGTGCTTCAAGATGCTTAGTAATTACAATTTCGCTGTAACAATTCTTGGGGTGCATAAGAATTCATATTTTACATATTCCTTATGAATTTGATATTGCGGCCATAAGCAGCAAATTTTTTATTCTGCCGCGAAGGTTACAAATCATTATTTGTTGTTTTCCACAGCCGCCGTCTGATAGCAGCGCAGAGTACGACTTTGTGCCCTTTTTTTTGTTCATGTCCATTGTACCGAGACGGGTTTTATTATTTTTTGTAGCATCAAATGCGCCCAGATTATTCTGCAATGGATGCATGTAGACACAAGGGTTTCAGTGCTATTCTAAAATTTACGCTAATCTATCTGGTTTATCTGGGTGTTTCGGCGCATTGTTTAAATTGAGTACTAACGTAATTAACGGTTACTCATAGTTCTATGACCAATGGCCGCGATAGTTGCTTTTCACGCCACCATGTTTCTTTATTCTTTTGCGAGCGCAAGTCATCCCAATATGGATTTTCTTGCAGCGCAAGGCTAGCATCTTCGTTTCTCGCCTACTGCGTTGTCATTAGTAAGTGAAAAAACGGCCACACTCTTCCAAAAGCAACAGTTACAAAATCAGTTTTTCACGGCAATAGACACAAAGTACAAAGGGCAGTTAGTCGCACGCTAAAGTGCAAAGTAAAATTCCAGAGACAACGGTGCTTTGTTGGAAAAAGTCAGGAGGGCGATATGTGTGTAAGCGAGCAGAACATAATAATGTGCACAATGCCCTGATAACAAGTTCAGTGTTGACGCGAGGCGCCAGAAAGATTCAGCAAGCTATTTTAAACAAACTCACGTGTTATCTGATTTCAGGAATGGTGCTGCGATTGAGCGGAGGGGCTGGAAACGAGAGGCTTGCTTGCTCAAATATTGGAGCACATTTCTGTATATTTGCTTCACTGAGCGGCTTTTTGAGTGCGACTTCACACAACCAAAAAATTATTTGTCCGCTGAGAAAGTTAGGAAATATGCAATACGAATCTTACCGCGTGATACGCATAGTTCCGTTTTTACAATACCAAGCTTCGCACGGGTGTTTTAAATAGCGGAGTTCACCAAATTCAAGACGTTTTTTTCCACGACGACAGTATTCTGCAAGAGAACGAATATTTCGATATTTGCAGCCACATAACTGATATTTTATATGCAAAATATTTTCTGCAAGCACTTTCTGGTCGACGACTTAACATATGTCCAGCTCACAAGGAAGCGAAACTAAATGCGAGAAAAAACGAATGGGAATCCTTGCTTTGCCCAGCGAAACAATATACGAAAGTAGTTATTGGCTGGTGAAGCTATGCGCCTAACCAGACGAGGCATATAGCAGAAATCGTGCATCACTTCCAAGCACTTTGCCCCCCCAGAGAGACATTCCGACGTCAGCGCTTGTCTAGAAGCATTTCCTTACCGTCCTTACTCGCTCTGCGTTACGGTATCTGTCTGCTGAATAACGCCATTTCATTGAAGGTGTTTCAAAACCGTAAAGGAGTAAAGGGTATCTATTACGACCAAGTATTTTTTTCAGGACTCTGCCGACATATA
>JAJIZL010026611.1:105093-130086 GCA_023969395.1 Amblyomma maculatum | reverse complement strand
ATAGTAGCTTGGTTTTTTAGGGCTTTCAAATGACTAACCAAATAGAAGCAGAGATTTAGGTTCCATGCTTGTACCTCCTGATATGTTGCGTTAGGGCTTTTTGTAGAGCGCATGTTTCGCGCCCATATCGCTGGAGGTTTTTGTTTTTTTTTTTTTTCTGCAAGTGTGGTGCCGATGCTATATTTAGTGCTGCAACTTCCTTTTTCTTTTCGTGCTCTACATGCGCGCTGCATTGTACATGTCCTCTTCAAAAATCTTTTTTAAAGTAAGCGCTTGTCATGCGTGTCGTCCCTTTCTATTTCTTACTTCATCGTGCTGTATATTTGCAAAGCAATGTGTTGTGTTCAGTTTCATTCATGGCCAGGCAATGGCATCAAAAGTGGCCGTTTGGAGCCTTCGAGAGGTAAATATTGTAACTGACGAAGTTATTTACTCACTGCTTCATATTTATGGCCTTCTCATAACTGTTTGTATAGTTTATCTCATTTCTTTTGAAGACAAAGAAAAAATTCACCAAGAAATACATTTGTAGTAAGTCAGGCATTTAACCCTTTGGGACAACAAATTATTATTGCCGTTCGCACATCATAACTAGGATTTCATTACTAGGTCTGGAGCTACACTGCACAGAGGCCGCGGTTCCCAGCTGAACCCTCCTCTACTACAATTCATTCATCCATTCATTACTTATTTATTTCATAAATATAGAATCACCTTCTAGGCAAAGAGTTACTAAAAAACCTTCACTATACGCACAAGAATATTACACGGCAGAGGCGCGGCCACCAAAATACTTATATAGATCTTCAACACTGTACATGGATACGTAAAAATAAACAGCAAGAACAAGGTAGTGTCTACGTTTTTGGATAGAGAGAAAAATGCTTCAAATAATATTTACTTCGCATTGGAACATAAACCGAATATTGATTAGATAATACAATGGAATATCCCATGGGCCCTTTTATTTTAAAAGCTGACATTTGTAATTTCCAAGGACATTCTTGTTGTACGTTACTACTGCGATATGTTGGAGATACAATATGTCACAAAATGTATTTGATCTCGGTAGAAGAAAGGCCAATTCCTTACTGTCCTCTGTATTTTTATTAGCTCCGTGCACTTATGATAATAAAGGAAAGGAACGCGTAAATTGTAGTTATATTTCATTTTATATTAGTTATGCTGCGAATTTGCTTTCTTCGCAATACAAGGAGTATGGCATAATTTGCAATTTTGTGGTGCAAAAACTAGCCAAAAATGGATTTTATATCACCGGAAATCGACTATATAAGAGGGTGCCGATCTGAAATCTTGCATTGCCTGCTTCCGAGCAAAATGTTTATAAAGTATACAGTTATTGTGTGCAAACGTGTGAACATTTGTTGCGGTGTTGTTAAATATATATCCACTCTGTTACTCGAAATTGACTATTTTTTTAGGTTTGTTTTGTAGCATCTATAAAGAACATCGACACCTCCTTCATTATTTTACAAATATAGCGAAGTAATCGAATGAGATAGGTGTCTCAAATTTAATCTTACGACAGAAGAAAATACAAGAAAATAACAAAATCTATGATTTTGCGTTCGCTGGAAATTTGCACGTATTAGTGCATTGTCAACATCTATCCAATAATTTTTGCAATATTCAGCAAAATTTTCGTTTGATATTTCGCTTCACCTGCCTGAAAAGATGCGATTCAAAAGCTGCTATTCACGGAAGTCCATCTGAAGGTTCAGTTGTAAGGTTGCTACGAGTATGTTTTGCTTACGTTTTCCGTGGCAGAGAATGGTCATCGCGCAGAGTAAGAGTGCCACGGCGACAAAAGCTAATTTAGCCATGTTTGCTTGCACTTGCTCTATTTATCTGCAAAAACAGATCAAAACAATGTCAAACACAATTTCTGCCACAATTACAAAATTGCTATTGCCGGCGGCGGTAAGGGGCTTTGAGTCTGACATCTCATGGACACCAGATAATTCAAACAAAAGGTAATATTATGTGCCATGATATAGTCACTGTGCTCATTCAAGTTGACTCTGCTTCGTTTACGTCGTTTTAGTGTTTAATAAGAGATCGCCTTTGTTACCGTAATACACACACTTTAAGTAAGATATAGAAATACTGAAGGAGTGAGGCGTCCGAGAGTTCCTTTCGATTCAGTTTGCAGAAATATTTATTTTAAGCAGGGAAGGGAGATTTACTTGAGCGTAAGTCAATATGCCATGTTTACAAACGAAACAATTGTTATAGATTGCGGTTCAAAGCCTCTTCCTTCTTTAGGATAAATAGGAGATGTTACTTTAGTACACTCGGCAAGCACCCAGATGAAAAGGAAGATTATAAATGACAGTGGTTCAATTTTCAAGAGGTTGAGTTTTCAACTATGTTTTTAGACGAATATATGCTGGCATATAGGCGATGACAGTTGTCTGTCCCTAGCTCCATTTTTGCATAACTACTTATGAAGTACACCATTGGGGCATATCATCGTGCCTACTGTGACTGCTGTTCCACTCTGTGATTATTCCGAAATGAGTAGAACCAGAGATTAAGCCTAAAGCTCTTCTTCGTTGACCATGCCCAGAGATATCTGAGAAAAAAACCTTCAGACAGTCATGTAAACCGACTGTTTTAATCAAGAAGGACAGCTACGCCACCTATAAACAATCAAACCTAAGGTTCAGTTTAATAGCACACCTACAGAAAAACCCAAATTTCAATTTTTGCACCCGGAAGTTTACGCATTTTTTCAACTATTAAGAATCTGAAAACGTACTCACGGAGCGTTTCTAAGTCAACCGGTATTGCGCTGGAAAGCTGCTTTGGTCTCTGAAACTGGTCTAAGGGCCTCCTTTTATTCAAGTCGTTCACAGTTAGTTCACTGAAACTTTCAAAGCGAAGTCTTAGGCGGTCAGAAATATTATTTGATGAACATCTTCAGCATGGAATGCTGTCTCACTCTCCTAAAGAGATTAGAAATTTACTGATTTCAAAGGTCATACCATTTCACAGGCTAATGAATGTATTGAAATGTTACCTCCTTTCGTCCCGAGACATTTTGCATAGAGTTCACTGCATTTTCTAGTGTAGTTCATTCTCTTGCCTGAAGGTACAATAATGTTACTCTCTGTAAAACAGCAAATGTGCTCACTCGCGTTATATCTCAGTTTTAAAATCACAATTCGAAAAAAAAACTGCTAATGAATATTCGAAGTAATGTGACTTCAAAATGCAAGCAAATCTGAAGATGTTTCTCTTGATACAGAAACATTTGACGCAGCTTTATTTGCATATCAACCCTGGTGAGAACGTAAAAACGAGACACATGCTTCTTCAAAGCGAAGGCTTAATTTTTAATGTTCTGTGCATGGATGAAATAAATCTTGAATAGAATTGTTACTGAAACTTTGAAAATCGTGTGAAATCAGTCGCTATCCTAACTTTTTAGCTCATTCGTTGATGCTAGCTGCCAATGTTGTTGCATAACATTTATACCCAACATAATTATTCGTAGAGAAAGACGACTCTGCCATGGCGGCTTAATAAGGGGCTTCACTTCAGAAAGGGCGAGCGTCGGTTCCATCCCTGAAATAGCGGCCGTGGTTCACCAGCAAAAAAGGCGGCTTTCTAGTGTGCATTTAGTATTGCGCTGTAAAATCCTCAGTGGATCTAAATAACAGGAGATGACAACTTCGACTTTCCTCATAGTCTCAGTCCTTCGGGTCTTTGATATCTATTGTTTACCATGATGTTCAATAAAATATCTTTGATAAGAATTTGCTCCCTTCCAGCCTGTTGAAGGCTGGTAGGCTTTATATCATGAGGTAAAAAAAAACGAATAAAATTGCGTAAAATTTTTGGGAAGTCCTGAAAATGGGGCGACGTTATTTTATGCTGTATCATCATTGCTGGTATCCTTGGAATTCGTCGATATGGCTGTGCAGCTCTCCTCGAGCACCTACTCAAAGTCATTGGAGACACTTCACGTGAGTAAATATATATAAAGCTAAGGACACATTGTTTGCCAAGGTTTGACTTGTGTGTTGGTTGTGTAGTTTATATTTTCATCTTCTTCTCATTCGCATTTCATCACAGAGTGTTAATTTTTGGGACACTTAAGCTCTGCTTTCAAGGTTATGATGAAGCAGCGTGAGCAGCTCCCATTTCTCAGCTCGCCTACTGGATCCTCATTTACATACAAGCTATTCGTTAATGTGTTATATAGTCTAAACCTACAGATACCAAATGGCATTGAGCTGTAAAATACGAGATTTTATCTTTTATGGTTTCGTTCGAGCAGTTTATTTGCGAAATAGTTCATGTTATGAGAGACGACATAGCGGAGGGCTTGAAAGAATTCGGCTACTGTAGTACCTTCTAACCTGCAATGACACCGCACAGCAGACGATGGTCACCTTATGTTTCGCTCCCAAAGAAAGGTGGACACCTCAGCCATGCCCGGAGCCCGTCTCTTTGGGTTTAGCCGCTTCGCGCCCTAATAGCCGGTGTAATGGAAGCACACAGGGGAGCACATTATAAAATGTAGGCGTCCACCACCTCGGCTTCTTATTGTAGGTTTGCTTCAACTTGTCCAAGATTGCCTTCTGCTGTCCAGGTAGTGATATACTCATAAAGGGTGTATCGGACGCCAAGCATGGCCCAGCTAGTGATATCATACTCATAAAGGGTGTATCGGAAGCCAAGCATGGATCTTAATTTTACGAGAATACGGAAAGCTGTTTCATTGCATGGTTGAAGAGAAGGGGAGACATCACCGCACCCTTTGGTGTATCCCAGGATCCGATGCTGTAAGATTCATGTTCCTTGTTTTAACTTCGAATGGAGGATTCGTGTGCATTCTGATCACATTTGGTATCCTCAAGGTGATGGAGTTACATAATCAAAATTTGTCCAAATCCGCCCCTGCCCTCCGAACGACACTTCAGGTCACCTCACACTCTCTTCGAGTCGGATTAGAGAGACGAAGACGACACGCATCCTCGGCGTCGTTTTTCACCACAACGTAGGCAGGACACAAAATCGCGAATCTCCACATATGGTGGGACCTACGGTCCGCTGGGCCTCCAATAAGCGTGGGAGGCAAAGTAAAGGGCATGGGGCTGGCACATGTTCTGGTAATGAGTGGAATTCTCTTCTCAACCCCTACCTTTGTTTGCGAAAGCATGACGTGGACCTCATCGAGGTCATCACCTTAGGGTCACCAACCAGGCTCCTGACTTTCACATTGCCACATCCAACCAGTGTGCTTGATCTCGGGGTGGTCAACTGCATCCGTAAGTCCAAGTGACCGATCTCCTCAACCTTTACACATGTCTATACCAAACGTCATTCTGTCGCCAAATTCTTGACCAAATTCATATCCAAAGCACATCCCTTTTGAGGAATGATTATGAGCATCAGAAGTCTAGGGACGGGTACAGAATCCGAAGCACTGCCCTCAACATATCACACTGAGCATAATGGCCATCGGCATGCACGTGCAGGAGCACTGAACCTACATTATTGTTGTCAACAACACGCGTACTACGTGCACATTGTCGGCTGCGCTCTGGGAGGTGGCGCACGACGGTAGTGGGCCACAATACCTAACCAGTGACATGGCTCAATCTTTATGCCTGCAGCAGAACACACCCGAATGAAGTCGAAATTACGGTCTGCTCCTTCCTTTCACAAGTGAATCACTCAGTACCAGCTCGAAGGGGCTATCGTAATTAGATCTGCGTTGGATGTCTACTTCCGCCTGACGCACTCAAAAAACATTGTTAGTCCACCGACCCTCCAGATTCCAACCTCACCTTGGTTCTCCCATCATCAGGGATTCCTGGACAATCAGGTTGCCAATCAAGTGAATCGCACCCTCTCTGCCCTGAAACTCAAACTTGTTCTTTAAGCCTAATCCTAGCCGACCCCAATATCTTCGAAAACATAACTTTATATTATAAAGGCAGCCACCATATCTCTCTGCAACCCTCTAAGTGTCTGCAGAGAGTTGACGAAAGGCTCCCTTTCAATATATTTACAACTACAATGCTGTGCCGGAAGTGTTGAAAGAGTTTGGTGGAGGCTGCAGCTTTAAGGAAATTATCTTAAGGGTTTTACCAGTATCGCAAGAAAAGGAAAAGCTCAGTTCATCAACCAGTCAAGGTTACAGATCACCAACGAGCCCCTGCTCGCGTATATTGAGGAAATGTGACTGAAGTGGATAAAGTGAAATTAATGCGAGGCTTGAATAATACGCTGTAGTTTTTAATTAAGCAACTGCTATTTATGGGTTTCTGTCAAGGCTGGTAAAAAGCGATTATTTCATGCCTCGTACTGATATCGCTTTCTCCTCTTCCGTCATGTTTGCTTTGGCGCGATGTAAAAGGCACTACATTTGCTCGGTATACGTGAACACGGGCTCGTAGGGGATCCGTGGCCTTAACTCGATGATGGCATGAGCGTTTTCTTATCCAACAATACTGGTAAAGGGCTTCCAGGTAACATCTTTGAAATCCGTCCAAGTCTTCAGCGAAGCTTCCTGATTTTAAAACCCTGGAGTACAAACTACACTTGCCTCAACCTCGTTCGCTTTCAAGTCATTGAATGTTGCAAGCGTTCGAAAAGATCGCACTGATCTTCAATATCTTCCTCTGGACGTCATTAGAAGGTGCGTACTCGCAGGGTAGAATGAGAAGCACAGCGGCTCCTGTTCGGCGGGTGAGATCTGCGGTGGTATAGGATGTTGACAGGATCCTGCCCTCAGTTAGTCGCGATTTAGCACAATCACCAGATGTCATGTCGTTGTGAAAATGACGAGGGCAGAAAGTGAGGAGACTAGTTTCGCTCAAATGACCTCCTAATTGGTTGATTTGTGGTCGCAAAAGAACTTAGTGAAACCATGGCGGCGATAGCAGCAAGTGCTCTCGGCGGTCGGCGATCTATGAATGTCCGTTGCACCAATCAGCGCTAAATTTAAGGCGTGTCCAGAAACATGTAGATAAAGTCGCGAAACTGACTAGAAAAACCTAGAAGATTGTTGAAACAGACGCGAGAGGTTGGAAGTATTCCAGATGCATGTCACGCATCTTGCGCGAAAAAGAGAATAATATATCAGCGTCTCGCAAACAAAAGCATAAACAAAGCGCAGAAAATTGTTCCATGAGGCGAAGTAACTGTGGTAAAGCCGTATGCCGGCGGTTGACGAAAACAACGAACCAATAATTCATATCTGCACGGACATATTACAGTGCAGAAGGCCTCTGACCCGACTCATTTCCGCCATATTCATTTGCGTATAGCGACAGCCATGTTAGAGGCAATGCACAAACCGTGTTACACGTAATAGAAGAGACGTCTGGGCAAGTTGGTGCCGTTTCTACTCAATCTTCGTCTTCGCTTGTAGCGCTGTTTTTTCATTATGCCACGTTAAACGCTACCTCTCATCTCAGATACCGATGAATATTCACATTCTTCAGCAAAAAGCACACCGAATAAAGGTGTAAAATCTCTGCCAGTAGGACGGAGTATAAGCCTGAAGTGACCTTGTATCGTTAAAAACTGTCATTATGTATTGGTATGCATCTAAAATACACTTACGTCGCTGTATTCGCGCCTATTTTGGCATGCGCTGAGGAGCTTATAATGAGAGGAAGGACGCAGTGCCAGATTTGTAGAGTGCTTATTAGCACATCGTATTTGCAGCAGGTGGATAAGCGGTCTTTCTAATACTCTTTTTGTAATGTTGTCATCCACGGTAGTCCGTCTCCGGTACCTCAAAATAACAGCTTGAGGGGCTAGTTGGTGCTGCATAATATCCGGAAATGTGGCGCAATAAACACAAACACAAGCGAAGAGACACAACACACGCGCACACTACCAACTGTAATATAGATCTGAAAACACTTCCTCTTCACCACTCCTCTTCTTCTACACTCCAGTACATCTTCTCATCTCCCTCTTCTTTGCCAAGGGGCACTTTCTTCCCCGCAGAACATAAACATCTTCCAGGTGGTAGTTATTAGTGTGTGACTATGTGACTATAGTGTTTGTCTTTGTGACTGTCTAGCGTGGTACTAGTTTCCGGGCAAAGCAGAGGTGTGGAGAAGCAACTGTGTGTAGAATTGGTGACTGCCATGCTTGGAAGATGTTCTGCGGGAAAGAAAGTGCCAGTATCCCCTTGGCAAAGAAGAAGGAGATGAGAAGATGCACTTGAGTGTAGAAGAAGAGGAGTGGTGAAGAGGAAGTGTTTTCAGATCTATATTACAGTTGGTAGTGTGCGCGTGTGTTGTGTCTCTTCGCTTGTGTTTGTGTTTGTTGCGCCACATTTCCGGATATTATCCGTCTCCGGTGTTCATCATTGCACTACAATCAGATAGTGTACTCTTCCGATCTTGGTACAATCCCTTCCTATCAGGGAAGATTTTTCAGTAATAGTGCGGGTGTTTTAGATGCTTTCTTTACAATTGCAAACATACCGTGTTACAGAGACTACAAAAAAATTCTTCCCTTTCTTTGTGGCTCTTGTAAAGAGGGAACGCGACACCATTTATCCGTATCACAATCTCTCCAGCCAAAGACGACAGTTGAGCTGTGGCTACGAAAACTAATGACCGAAATAGAACAGAAGGAGTTACCTAATAAGAACTCACGGCCTGATTTCCTCACAGCTGACTTCGACTAACGCTCCCAAAATGCGAATGAAGTGCTATCCTTATTCTTTTGAGGAGTGTACAAACAAGCTGTATATTGAAGTAGACATAGATGGTCAGAAAGGTATTAGAAACGAGAAAACAGCCGGGTTAAAGAGACCTCTAATATCCAATAGACTGTTGCCAAGCAACGCAAGAGCGGAGCATTTCAGTAGAATTACTATTGATATATTTGGTACGTGGAGGCACTCCCGTTAAATTTAAGAAGTAAAAACACTGCTGACACTTCAGAAAATTTCGCGTATTATCATCATCATCATCATCAACCTAATTATACGCACTGCAGCGCGAAGGCCTGTCCTATATTTCACCACTTAACCCGGTTCTGTGCTAGCTGCATCCACTTGACCCCTGCGAACTTCTTAATCTCATCCGCCCACCTAACTTTCTGCCGCCCCCTGCTACGCTTTCCTTCCCTTGGAATCCAGTTTGTTACCCTCAGCGACCATCGGTTATCCTCTCTTCGCACTACATGTCCTGCCCATGTCCATTTCTTCCTCTTAATTTCTACTAGAATGTCGGTAACTTGAGTTATTTCTCTGACCCACTCTGCACGCTATCTATCTCTTAATGTTACCCCTACCATTTTTCGTTCTATAACCCTCTGGGTTGTCCTCAACTTAAGTAGAACTCTCTTGGTTAGCCTCCACGTTTCAGCCCCATAGGTGAGTACAGGCAAGATGCAACTGTTGTATACTTTCCTCTTGAGCGATACCGGTAAGCTGCTAGTCATAATCTGCGAGTGCTTGCCAAATGCGCACCATCCCAATCTTATTCTTCTTGTTATTTCCTTTTCATGGTCCCGATCTGCAGTTACTACATGTCCTAAGTAGACATGTTCGCCTACTACTTCCAGTATTCCGCTACCTAATGTAAACTGCTGTTCCTTCCCGAGGCTGTTGAACATTACCTTAGTCTTCTGCATATTGATTTTCAAGCCTGCCTTTCTACTTTTCCTGTCTAGGTCATCAATCATTATTTGCAGTTCATCCCCCGAGTTGCTTAGCAAGGCAATGTCATCGGCAAATCGCAGATTACTGAGGTATTCTCCATCTACCCTTATCCCTAACTGCTCCCATTCCAAGTCTCTGCATACTTCCTCTAAACAAGTTGTGAATAGTACTGGCGAGATTGTGTCTCCTTGCCTAACACCTTTCTTTATGGGAATTTTGTTACTTCCTTTATGCAGAACTATAGTTGCTGTGCAGCCACTATATGTATCTTCCAGCACTTTCACGTACGGCTCGT
Organism: Amblyomma maculatum; assembly: GCA_023969395.1. Lineage (NCBI taxonomy): Eukaryota > Metazoa > Arthropoda > Arachnida > Ixodida > Ixodidae > Amblyomma > Amblyomma maculatum. Next base: position 120,121 of record JAJIZL010026611.1, on the reverse strand, counting down.
CTACCCCCTGATTTCGCAATGCCTGCATCGCCGCCGAGGTTCGCGTATTAACGGATATTAAAATACTATTGAATTGAAGAATGAAAGCCCAGTAGCACTAGTCCTGTATCCTCACAGAGAATTTTCAATCTAGGTTACGTAACAGTAGAGAAATGGACAAGTAAAAACGGCCTGCGTGTTTTCCCTCTCAACTCGTACAACGGACCGATATAGAAAACACTTGGCTCCACCACCGACTGTTCTACCGGACACCGTGTTTCTATTTGCTTTTCATTTCCTTCTTTGTTTCTTACTCACAGGAGAAACCTAGGCAAAACAGGAGAGTATGGAGAAATAAATGCCCCATAGATTCCTCCCGGGCAGTCTGGCATCTCCTTTTCATATGTGTGGCGGTGGAGAACCAAAGATAGCCCTCCGCGGCTCTTGTTTCCTGTAATAATGATTCAATGTGTACAAACTCGGGCGATCACCTGGTATTGCAGAAGGCAGCGTTGCATAACTGTAGGAAGTATAAAGAATATCTGCTAAAATATGACCTTCATTTTATGCGCTTCTCCATAGCCATCATGCTCAAGATGTCATTTCCTGCAATTGGAGAGCGAGTTTCAAATCCACTTTTTGAACAGCCATTCTGGGATCCTTTACATCGAACGCACTATGTTGCTGTTGTTCCCACTTGTGAGTAAAAGTTGTTCTCCTTGAAAGCAACGGGCAGAGAGGACACAGGTGAGAGAACGCGTGTTTTAAAAGTAATTAGTAACTCTCAAGTATTCAACCTAGTTTTATGCATCAATTAAATTTGGGAAGGCGCCAAACAGCGATAAATATTACCGATAACATCTGAATTCGGTACTTATTATTGTTATTAGGTTTTTGTTTATAAATGTAATATTCGGTGTACTTTCATCACAGGTAATTAGAATCTGACTAGCATAATTTACAATTGCTTTATTAGAAGTGGCATTGGCTACCATATAATTTAGAGATATTAATATCTCTGTGAACCTTTCGCTGATTTCAGAGGTTTTGAAAGGAAATTTTTGCAAAGTAGGGTTTTAAGAGTCTTCTGGTTTCAAAATATTAGTCTTACGAAGGGTATGCCATCAGCATGCTACATGTGGTGATATAAAGTTATGAAAATTTAAGGTGCAACAGTTTTGCTGATGATTTAGCTTGGTTAAGCCTAGTGTCTACACTAAAGCATCTTTACAAATGATTACACGTGCTAACCATCCTTATTTATAGAACAAGAAGCCTATGAAATGCTGCGAGAAGTTTTTGGAAGACACCAAGATATAAAAGACAGAAGAAGGGGCAGGGAAGAGCACGGAAAGGAAGAAAATTTTGGAGGTGACAATTAGAAGAAGAATGGAAACAAAACAAAAAACGGAAGCAATAGATTTCGAAAGGCGACAAAATGAAAACAGAAGTGAAGATGAGATGCATGTGAAGCTGTAGCCTTCACCCAACACGGTGACCTTGGATTTACGTGGGGTTGTGAAGCTTTCGCTTCAAAACTCGGTGGACTATACGGAGAAATTTTTGAAGGGATGATGCAGGTAGGCGTCAGCAAGAGGTGTGCACTATGTCCGGCCTTCATCTCTCTGCTGAAAAGTCAGTACTTACGTACCTTTTGTTTCGTACCTGGTGTACACTAGTTATGCTTGTAAACACCCTAGACTTTATGACGCATCTTTTCTTTATATACGTGCTCTCAAACACACTACTTGATTAGCATAATGAAAAGAAACTCTACAATTTTGTACTATGTTCTAGCATATATATATATATATATAAAGAGAGAGAGAGAGATATATATATAGACATTCCTTGACAAAGGCCGGACCCCGGCCGAAACGTCGAATTAAAGTGTTGTTTTTTCCACCGTGTGTCACCTACTTCAAGTTTATATATATATATATATAAATGGCGGGCTTATATTGAAGGCGGGGAATAAGTAGAGTTCTATACAGAGGATGATGTTTCGAAATCAGGACCTCTCCGAGACGTTTATTAAAATACGACAGCGTTGTGATTCTTTATCTGATGGGGAAACACGACGAGATCCGAATGCGCGTGACAGATTTTCTGGTAGGAATGAAGTTGTTCTTTTCCTCGGGATCGCTGCAATAAATCGTCGGCCAATATCCCAGTGACAAGAAATGACTAAGCATGCTAGCTATTATTCTACTGGTTCCCGTTTCTGTGCACTAGGCAGTTATTTTTCAAAATAATAAGTATTTTGCGACGCGCTGTGCATAATAAACTGTGTAAACGTCCGTACGAATCATGTTTGGTGTTTATGTCAGGCGTTTAGCATGCATTGGCTGTCCGTGATTTTTAAATTCATTTTCCTCAACCAAGGAGACCTTCCTGGCTACCGCCAATCTGCACCCGGCAGAGTGCTAGAAAGCGCATTGTTAGAATAACCATGCCCATATAAGAGGCCTGAGAAAACGAATGATATCCTCAAAAAGCTCTTCACTCATAAAATGCTTAGTGGATTCAAGAAAACCTCGAGCGCTTACGTTTCCTGAATTGAAGGAAAGGTTGTATACATTTTTAACGAAGTGGTTTCATTCGTGGGAACCACTATGTTTAACAGGTAGCAATATATTTTGCTTTTTAATGACAGACTGTGTATGTACAAACATTAGGTTCTCACTCAAAACTGTTTCCTTATGCAAAACTATACTCGGTGTATTTTTAAGGAAATATTAATTCATTCGCTGTTTTGATGTATCGCTAGAGTCCATAGATTTTTATTCACGAATGGGATCAAGAGCTTAAACTTCTCAGAAATAGACAGCTATCAAAAATAGCTGAGTGACTTAGGCTTATTCACAGGAAACAAACTGGTCCTAATTGATTCAATTCAAGCTCAGTGAACTTTTACATTCGATCTTTTATGACTCAGCATGACAAGACGTGTATTCTTAATTAATGAGCAAAATTTTGCCGATAGGCTTTTATACAGTTTTAGTAGAATATCGTAGTTCAGTACACGGGCGCGCTCGATAGTAAACGAGGACATTAGCATTTAGTGAAAAGGGCAGGAGGAGTGCTCTTACTGTGCGTTTTTTACTTGTCACGCTAATAAAACTATTGCATATTAACCTTCCGAGTTTGGGGTAGACAAAGATTTTGTTCTCTCTAACATCGTGCTGAAATCACATGCAGAAACTACACTTCTGAAGTCTTGCCTCATTCTCCCGTCTTCTACTCATGACTATCAGAAGGACGTTCACGCGAGGCAATTATTTTTGCCGACTTTTGGAGATATTACAGCACGCACAAAACATCTGCGTACCGTACTACCTAATAGGGTTTAGGATGTCTGTTCTACTAAGAAGTGGGCTTTTACTTTCGAGATAAGCATATTCCGGGGACAGCTGGGCCGTGGTTAGTAGCTAAGTGAAAGCAGCGGAGAGACATGGAAAGTAGAAGCAACGTGATGGCATGCCCGCTTTTCAGCCTCACCGTTGCACATGCGGCCAGTTCCAATTGGGCTTGTTCACCCTCTATCTCCTTAAGGCCCAAATTTCGCATCGCATCTGCCCTAAAGCGTTCTCCGCAAGAGACCAACATGGGCAGAAATTAAGTGTGACCGCTTTTCAGCACCGCCACAGCCCAAGCGGAACCTATCCTGTTTTTGAATGGGCAACCACACCTGGGTAGCTCAGTATTTTTCGCATAAATCGCTTAGTTCTGCCGGACATTCCCTCGAGTACACCTCAAGGGACCCACGTAGGCAGAGCGAGGGCATGGCCGTTTTTATGCCCGCAACATTCTATGAGGGACCTATTGGGCTTTTCAGTGGGCATCCCCTGTAGGGTTACCGCTGTTTTTTCTACGTGAAGTTCTCAATTCCTTTACATCTGCTCCACTTTCCCACGATATACTCTCGAGTGCCTGACGTGGGTATATATACTCAGTTATCCATTGCAAGGCGTATACAATGCCCAAATGGGAAAAACAGAAGAAAGCCCTATTCGGAGCAGCCCACGTAATCTCTAAGGGGGCTATCATGTCAATTATTCTGGTTGTCCCAACCCAACTTGCCTATATTGGCCCCAGGGGTGCCACATTGTGTGCAGCTTTGTTTAGTTTCCCAAGGCTCCTTCTGTACCGCGGTCAAGCACGCGCAAATTATTTCTAACTGCTTTCTTTGCATGAGACAAAGCGGCGCTGATTGTTCAAATTCAGTCAGTTTATTCTGTGTTACAGGTGTGGTTATGATTAAAGGTTGTGCTGGTTTATTGGAATAGCGTTTATTGCGAATGTCCTCGTTAACTTCTCGAAGAACGCAGAGCAACGAAATAGCAGCACGTAGACGGTCAAAGCGCTTTCAATAACGTTATACACATTCACTTTCCTTTGGTCGTTCGGTTGTGCTGTGCTTGTAAGAATACTCATTGTACCAACTAGCTCAACTCTCCCTCTTATTGAAGTCTTTGTCACCCTGTTTTTAATTTTGTAGTAGCTCTATAGATACAGCTCATTTCATTTTATTAACACCGCGACATGCAGCCGCCCGAACAACTTTTGAGAAAGAACGTAGGGAATTACTGATGTATCGAGTCATAAAGACTGTCCAGCTGTCGCACCTCTGACGGCGATATCACGTCTCCAAGTTGGAGCTGCATGGAGCCGCTATGCATCTTTGACTTTTTTAATACTGCTCCCATATTTTATAGGCTGCACAGGCCTCGGTAACCATGCTTGTATCTAAAGGCATTGCCTGTACTAGAGCGCTGCATTTCTGTGTGATTAAAATATAACGTGCATTTAAAGTGTCGAGATATACTTTTTGGAGCCTGCCAGGTATGTTTTGCGCGGTTTGTACTTTAATAGTGATCATTGTGCCCGGTTTCATTTAACGCTATCTTGAAAGGGCTCATTCGAAGTTGGGTAGAAAACCCCTTGTTGTAAGGGTATCCTTTTATAGTCCGTGTGTTGGAGGTTTCAACTAGCGTTGAACGGGAGTGAACCCGTAGTAAATCAAGGCCGGCACGTGACAAGTCAATTCATTCTTCTAAAGTTGATAATATACCGAGATGAATTTTGCGACAGGTATCTAATATGGGAGGAGAGGGCCTGTTATTATAGGGGTTTTTTTTTTCAATGCTTTTTAAAAATCATCTACAAGTGCTCATGTATATCTGCTAAAAATAAGACAATGCCTGTCTTGAAACGAAGGAGGAAGCTAGAAGAAGGAGTGTAAGCAGGTTCCCCTTAAATGATCGCATAAGTGGCCGATAAATTGATTGTTTAGCGTCCACGTCTTGTAGTCACATCCAAGGTCCCACCACAGGCCTGCTTTCGGTAGCTGCCAAACGATGCGATCTTCAAGCCGTTGCATTACTATCTGATCTGAGTTGAGATGAGCGTTCTCTTGTTGTGCCGTCACCGGTTTGATACGGGGGAGACAAGTAATGCATGATTAAACTGAGGTCTTGTCAAGTGCTGAAATTCTGCTGCGTACAACATTCGTGCCTGCAGAACCACTGTATCCAAATGTCGTGCGACGTTGGAGCGAGCAAGTTAGGAGCAATGCGTCTAATTAGGCCCGAGCTTTGCATCGCCTGCTTTTTAGTCTGAAAAAGCCAGGCGGTCCTTTTTCCTGACTGATGGATCGACAATATGAGAATTTTCAATGTCAGACTTTCGTGAAGTGGGATTCTAGATAGTAGCAGATGGATCGACGTCACGGCGCGTTTGAGGTCACCCCACCGGTTAGCGACCGACATGAACATAGTTTTTTCTCGTGGAAAGCTGTAGGTCGACATATTTGATTTATATGTCAGTAATATTCAAGGCTGACTGTAAGGCCGCCGCTTATGTTAACAGGCCATGATGCGTACTCCACATCGTTATGTCATGAGCACAGAGGACAAATTTGACTTCAGGGAGATTACATATGCGCATTGAATAGGGAATGAAGTTCAGTTCAGTCGTTCAGTCGTGTCCGACTCTTCGTGACCCTAAGGACCATGTCACGCCACGCTTTCCGGTCTCTCACTATCTTCCTAACATCACATAACTTCATCTGCGGTGCCTCGAGGATGCCATCTAACCATCGCGTTCGCTGCCTACCCCTTCTCCGGCGACCCTCAACCTTTCCCAACATCAAATCTTTCTCCAGCGACTCCTCTCTTCTCATCAGATGACCAAAGTAGCTGAGCTTTAACTCTAGAATTTGACCCTCCAATGAGCAGCCAGGGTTTATGGTCGACAATATTGACTGATTTGATCTTCTGGCAGTCCAAGGAACTCTCAAGAGTCTTCGCCAGCACCACAATTCAAACGCGTCAATTCTTCGGCGGTCAGCCTTTTTCACAGTCCAAAGTCCAAATGGGGAATGCAGTCAATGTTAAATGACGATGGCGACAGTATCGAGCCTGTGGTACACTGTGAACAGAAAAACAGGTATCCGATGCAGTCGCCATTATAGAGGCCGTATTGCAAATCTTCTGTTTTCAAAGAAGGATTCTTCTCACATCTTTCAACGATCTGTATGCCTGCATATAAAATATGATCATTACGGTTATGCACTGGTGTAGATGTGATTAAATATTTTTCGTACATATACATACGAGAATAAAAATTATGTTTCGACATTTGCTACCAAAGCCAACAGGATCATGAATTGGCATTTCAAATGGTCTAGCATGCAGCATTTGGAAAGTGATAACTCGCAGGTGATATACATGGCTGCCATAAAAGTGAATTAGGCAAAAAATGGTCACACATTGTGAATTAGTACATATCTTGAATTGTGACATAGGTCTATAGACGTACAAGTTTAAGATTTATAGAAACCCTATAACCAGTGTATAAGCGAGTCTGCTAAAGTTAAGTAATCATAAATCTACACCATTTAAAGACAATCTATAAATCATTGATATTAGCTTATGTGGTAGTAGTCTATATAGATAATCTATAGCATAATGTTTACTGGCAGTAGAGGAACCCACTTCTATAAATTTTCTGTAGACTGTTTAGTAAATATATTTATAAATAGTCAATAGATAGAAATCTATGAGACATGTATGCCCATAAATTTATATATACTTTATAGACTACTCTGGAATGTTTGTCTACCTAGCATTCATAGGCCTTACTATTAAGAGTCGATAGACAGTCTATGGACAGTATGAAGAAAGTTTTGTGAGGCATATGCTAATGTCTTATATGCATTATGGACAACTTCTTCGAATCAAGGTAGCCTATTTCTCTGCTTTTATTATCGTCAGTAATCGGCCCTGTGCTGCTTTGAAGGGGTGCGATCTTGCCATTAAGACGCTTTAAAGGGCTGTTAGAGCTGTTAAGACGCACGCTTCCTTCAATTTCTATAGTCTAGAATGGGCTTTCCTGTAATCTAAGCGCGTCTTGAATAGCTTTTTCATTGGCCGATATGAGCCAATAGGTGAAAGCAGTCGTTTGTCTAGGTTAAAGTGTACAAGCTAGTAAACTTTATATAGGTGACGCAGCCTAGCTGAAAGGCGGAGGAGGGTGGCTGCTCCTGGCCCTACTGGGTCGGGACTGGTAGGTCACCGCCGCTTGCGTCGGTGGCTAGCCTGCCACCGGAGGCTGTACCTGTTGTGGGCCGTCATTGCATCGCCACGGCTTTGGTGGTGAATGACGGCCATTGCAACGTGCGTCTTCCTCTCTCCCTGTTCTTTTCCCCTTTTCTCTACTAAGGCGAAAGCCTTATAGCCTCATACTGTCGGCTGCAACTGTGTCCGCGTTTCGGGTGCATGCCTTATATTTGCATCTGCCAATCACCATTAAATTCATACTTAATCAATAGCAATCGGATGATATAGGGACATGATTTAAGAAATTTTCAAGATACTTCCATGATAATTTACGACTTATTATGTGCTGCACGTAGCTGGGTCATCATCTGCTATGTGTGATGCACAGCCTTCTCAAAATATCTGGAGAATGTCAAGGCACTGTGCAGCTGTGTCTGTGCGCGAAGGCGCAGCTGCGTCTTATGCCTCCTTCGCGTGAATATAAGGTTGTCTTTTACCCTTTTGTGCTGCGCTTGTGCAGGAGCACTCAGTACGGCTCGCAGGCTCTGAATGTTATGTGTAGGTGTTGTGCTGTGCGTTGTTTCACAAAGCGTCACTCTAATGGTCGCAATCTTTTCCAGCTCCCAGTTTTATGGTTCCATTAGCTTGAGCAGCTTACAATATTTTTGAAACGTATACGTTGAGCGGCGCCTGAAACTAGCTGCCAGATATATAATTATTTTGGTCTTGAAGTCCAACGCGGCTACATTCAAGAACGTTTATATTTTTCACTTTCATGCGGGGTAGTGAATTCTGTCTAATAACCGCATTATAGGTATCCTGTGTTATATTATCCATCATAGGCGACATATCTTGATCGGCACTCCTGATTAGAAGGAATAGTGAATTCCGCATAATTTCACGCATTTAGTGGTAGGTATGGGCATATTTCTAAGTAATGACATCCACGCATGGCGATGTAGCAAATCTGCTCTACATTACGGAAGGGAAACTCTGCGTATCAATAAAGTTTCGACGCGCCAACTTCCTTGGTTTACACGCACTCAAAATAAATTTTAATGTTCATGATGATCCCAAGTATCCAGGCATACAGAAAATGGCTCTCTTCAGTGCTAACTTTAATCTTTATGATGAGCACTTCTGTCCATGCACCAGTGTGCTCATTATGCCTACCTCCACGCACGACATCATCCGGTTCAGTGATGCAAGCATTTACCAGGTACTTCGGTTTCTCTAGTGAAATGATTATCAAGTGAGGTAATATTTACGCGGTGCTTTCCAATGGTATGCTCGTCACATTTATTTTCAAGCTCGGGAGTGGTCGCGAGATTTTCGTGCTATAAGAGGTCTGCGCGAATAATACTCACTGAAATTAGATAACATCATCGACGACACCATGTGTCAGAGGCTGCAGCTGGTTTGGGTGTGGTAAGGATATAGTCTTGTGTTAAGAAATAAGCGACATCTCTCGCTCCATTGTGCTTAATAGTTGATTTGGATGACAGGTAGACGACTGTTTGGCATGAGACTGTTACTGATCTCCCTCAAGCCAGCTTGAGTTGTTTAGATGCGGTGTTTCGAAGATTGTATTTGGTGTGGTCAGATAATAGCAGCGCCTCCCCCGCGGCTTCGTGTCTGAATCAACTTACGTGTCTTGTTTGGCTTCTTAAAACATAATTTCAAGGAATCGTTTTGAGGACTTCCGGACAGAGTCACACTCTTCCGTTCCTTCTTTTAGACGGCCGACAAATCTAAGGCGCTGATACACAGTGTTCAGTAGATTCGACAGTTAAATTCCTATCAGAGGTTTACCGAGGCTACCGCCTCGAACCATTCTTAATACCTCTTTTGATATCGTGTTGAGGTTTTTTTTAATACCTCTTCTGATATCGCGTTGAGGAACTCATTTATAGTCTTGTGGATTCCTGCTTAAGTTATGTTTCTTGTTCATAAAGCTGCGACGGATGACGTAGTTTATAGCACCATATCAAGCATTTTATGTAGCGCTTACGAAAGGTGACCATAGCCACTGCTTCTCTCTTCACCTCCCTAATGGGCTGGGCTTTTGACTAGGATACTGCTTTTAAAGTTGTCTGCGGTGATGCTGCAAATGTGCTGTGTTTTTTCATTCACTATAACTCAGTGAAAGAGGCTTCTTTAAAGCAGCTGGCCTTCACCCCTTGGCACCTACCTTGCCATGTTGTCCAAATAAATATTTATGAAATTATAAAATTCGTTTGCTCCGTTATAAGCATTCAGTCGATTCAAACTCGGTGCCATGATATGCACATTACTAATGTAAAAGTCTCACCTCACATTCCTTCGGCTTGTGGGGTTTGTTCAGGATGTTGCAGGTTAGGTGATATAAGTTGTCAATACGGTAAGTATTTGGAAAAATAAAGGGCATGAATTTGGTTCAAGCAAGAAGAGAACGAAGCACACTGAAATGTGCAGCATCGGAGTGCGAGAAATTCAGACGCAAGAAATTGCGGGAACATGCTGTTGCGAGTCTGAAAGCATAAAATGAGTGTAAGAGCATGCACACATTGGCAAATCTTTAATCCGCAGAAAATAAATACATTTTTGAAGGCGAATTAATATGACTTTGGACACCACTAAAGAAATAACGAGGTGTTAATTTTAGCAGCGCTGGAAGCAAGGACCCTATGAAAACTTCGGAGCTCGCTTGCTGCTAGCTTTCTAGTTCGAAGAACATTTATGCTCTTCTATTCTCAGGAGCAATAAAACATACCAAAAAGAAAAACACATTGCTTCCGAAATGGTGCCAGCGCTATGTTATGTAGGTTGCTTTTACGGAACAAACATTGGTGATCCTTACCGGTCGGTGAAATGTATGGATGACGTATTTTAAGTTCATTGCTAACGTGATATCAAAGGTCCAAAATTTCACTTGTTAGCTGGTCGGAAAATATGCTACGCTAACAAAGACAAAAGCCCGAAAATTGACAATATCTAAAGAATGAGATTGCAATGTTGAGCAGAGCATGATTGTTCTGCCAAGCAAAACGGTTCCTTCAGTGGAGTAAATTACGCTAAAAACAAATCGTTTGGATCCATCTCCAACTAATGGTTCCTTAGCTATTGCTAAAGCTAGGTGTTTCAACCATGTAGTGTGTTAGCCTATAGGAGAATTTGACACTTAATACAAGAATACGCGTGTGAATTTCGCATTCCTGCACGATAAAACTAGAACAAACGCTGTTGCCCAGTCGGAAAACACCACAGAAAATTTTCTCATGTTACAACAAGATTTCTGTGCGATTTTTGACGGGAAACCTGTTGTGACAACAGAACATTCTGTAGTAACATCGGATATTTCGGTAGTTACAACAGAAAAGTGTTACAGAACTACAGACAACATAAATATACTACAGGAAAACTACAGAACTACACAAAAGTACTACAGAACTACAGAAAAATCTGATGGTTGCGACCGAACTACAGGATAGTTTGTCGTATTTTTGACACAGTTCTGTAGTTGTTTTTTTTCGACTGGGTGGTCATTTAAAACCATACATCTGGCTGTGTTTAGGTGTTAGAGGTCTTTCATGAAGGTTACTAACTTGCGCAGTTCATCGTCATTATGCGCAGTGCCAAGCAGTAGCATACCTGACCAAAGTACAAATGATATGTGACCTGAACAGTAAGGTAGAAGGAGTTATCAGGAAAGGACGATTTCAGTGCTCTCCTATGCTCGCGATAATGAGCTTTTACCAGGAATCCAGGGTTAACAACAGACTGAACAAATCCATTAACACACGTCACAAAATCGGCTTTAGAAGGCGATAATCAGATCGTTAAACCAGTGGCGAAAAATTGCGTGTTCTGGTCTTTCCTCTATATGCTCAGAAAACGCATGGACTACGATTGCATTTTTAAGAACTTACCGAAGTTAATTTCACTCACAAAGTTAAGAAACTGAGGAGCATAAGAAGGTGCATTTGATCAGAGAAGTGACTGTTTGGCAGTTTTTGTTATAGCATTGCTACGTCACGCCCCGCTAAAACCATAGATATAAGCTTGTATTGGCATTATAACTAACATAGCCCAGCCATGCGTCATTTGCTCGTGTCTTTTAGAGGGCAGGCCATGCCAGGTGCAGAATTATCGTCGTCAATAGATTACAGATCAATGGTATATGTCTTCGCGGTCGCTTTCCACGATTGCTGATTGTAGCTGGCGCTTTCGCGTTATGGCGCAATCATTGTGATCCTGTTGCCTCAAGCCGGCACCGAAGAGCGCTTTTCGCTCTCTTGGCGCGTCTACGAAAGGAGATAGTATATTTCCTGGCTGAGGAACTTTTCTACCTTGAGGAGCGAGAGTTCCTTCGCCAATAGTCTTGCCCTTTTGTTTCCGTGTCGGATAGAGATGTCCGAGTTGTTTTTAGTCCACCTCAGTACCTGTAATAAAATATAAATATCTATGTCAGTTCACAGCTGTATACATGCCAAAATACATGTGGAATACAGACTGCGCATACGATTGCTGTATATGTTTGTAGGTATTTTTATTTGTCAAATTATTCTACATTGTGTATAATTTCCTTTACATCGTCATTAAATGATGACATTTATTGAGACGAAAGCTTTGAGGTATGTTGGCACCAAAGTGTCCGAAATATGTTAAGCGTTATATGAAGTTGTCAGGGGGCAGAATTACTACTCCTGAAAAGAGCATGAAATTAATCACATATATACCACTTAGCTGCCGCGTCTAGAACACGTTAAGAGGTTCCGATGCTGTCTAGCAACAGCTGTATTTAAAAATTTTTGAATGTCTTTTACAAACATGAACCGAATGTGGGGCGAAAGTAGTGGCTGTGAGTGGACGAGCGTTGCGTCGATCACAACCAGCCTTTCGTTGAACGTATCAAAGTTCACGGCAGTTTACGCTGAATCTACTTTCAGGCTCGGCGCGTGCGATGCCTGCAGACGCTTTATTAACGCAAAAGCGTTACTTCGCTATGTTCACAGATTTCTGTCCGCAGACCCTGTCCGCAGACCGCGTCCGCAAAATCGTGACCGCAGCAGTTGCGGGTAATTTAGAAATGGTAGAGGGTAATGAGTGGTGTCAATCGATAGAGGCTCACATGAGTTTACTGCATGAAAAAAATTGGGCCAATAAGGTAATTAGGTAATTACCATAACTGGCTGAGAAGAAAGGAAAGGCGCAGTGTCTGCCACGCGTATTCTGTCGACACCTGAACCGTGCCGTAAGGGAAGGGAGGAAGGTGGGAGTGAAAGCGGAAAGGGAAGAACGGTGCCCTATGGATTTGACGTTAAGGATTTGACATCACGCAACCAGTAGAGCCAACAAAAGGCATAGGAAGGGATTGGCGCGCAATTTGAAAGTACCAAAGACTAAAAGGGGTAAACAAGAAGTGAATTATTGCGAGATGATGATGATGATAACAATTTTATTTTCCACCAGATTAGGAGGCCCCCCAATTTCCGCCCCCGGCACGCAGGCCTAAGGGACGGGAGCAGAGACCTCGAGGTAGAGGGTGTGACGTCACGCAACCGGACGTAGAGCCGAAAAAGGTCATAGGAAGAGATCGGCGCGCAATTTGAAAGTACCAATGACTAAAAATGGGCAAACAAGAAATGAATTAAGCTACTATAGTTATGCAACCAGAAGCAACCAACAGCAGCATCCGTGTTTTCGCATTACCCCAATGTAGATTCTGCAGTTCTCTGATTTTTTGCTTCACTCGCCCAGCTCCCCGTGGCGAAGTTAGCATCTATTGAGTAGCCGTAAGCCTCCTCCTTCTCTCTGTAGCAAGCGCAGCGGCGGAATAAACCTCGGCGGCTGCGTTTCGATGGAGGCGAAACGAAGAGGCTTCCGTGGGCTGTGCGATGTCAGCGCACACCAAAGATCTTCAGGTGGTCGAAATTACTCCGTAGCCCTCCACTACGGCTCCTCTTTCTCTCCTTCCACTTTCACTCACACCTTCCGCCCTTCTCTTACCGCGCGGTTGAAGTGTCCACAGAAAATAAGTGAGACGTTACCGCACCTTTTCCTTCCTATAAATCAATCCATCATAAACCTCGGCGGCTGCGCAGCTTCGTATGGCTCAGTCTCCGCGCAGCTACTGGTTTTACATGTGCTTAGAGTAGCGTTCGCTTGAGAACGCCTAATATACATGAACGGCGCATAAAAATAAGCCAACGGATATCATTCATATCGGCCATGCAGGGGCGGCAAAGAACTCGTATATTTATGTACCATATGTTATACACATTTAAAGCACTACTAATACCATCTTCTGATGAGTTAATATAACTTGTAACATTTTGTAGACACGTTTGGTGCAAACATGCTACTTATGATGCACATTCAGAGCAATACTAACCCACCACCTCATAACTGATGCTGAACTCGTATATTTATGCGCCACATGTCATACACATTCAGAGCACTACTAATTCCGTCATTTGGTGACGATGTAACGCATAATGTTTTGAGGATACGTTGGTGTCAATATGCCATGTTCCGTGCATATTCTGAGCATAAAAGGCTTTAGTCTTAAACGTATTTTACAAGTCTAGAGGCTTACTATTACAGTGAAGCATACACATTCAAAGTATCAAAGTACACTAATTCTCCCATGTCATGACTTTATATCACGCATAACATTGTGCGGATGTGTTTTGAGCCAACATGTAATGCCTTTGTCTTCAATATAATCTATATAAGTTCTGTTGCCTACTATTTTAGCGAAGACTCCATGACCCACGTTTAAATGCTATAATATGACACCATATTGGGCCAGATCTTGCGAAAGTAACATATTTAACCAGCAAAATGCGCACACACGGCCTGCAAAAATGTACTGGTTCTACGAGTCACCAACTGTAATCCGCGTTTCGGAATACATTTTATTAAACGCACAAGTACTACCAAACGCGCATACACGTAATGGTAAGGCTATCATTCATAATTAATCAAACAGGGGCAATCTGACCCCCTTTTGCTAAGTTCTTAGCAGCGTGCACCACTGTTAATAAGCGCAATACAAAAAATTGAAGTGCTCGATATAGGAATTCGATAGAGAATAAAAATAGGACACTGAGGCTCCCTAAAAGACAGGCGAAAGTGCTTGAATGATGTTTTCTTAGTTTTATGCTTCTTTCTATACATTTTTATTTATGCCCTGCCTAGCGAAGCCTTCAACGGTGATCTCGAACTCCGCTTAATTATTTTGTTTTATTATTATTTCTTTGAGACCTACAGGAGTCTCAGGTGTCGTGACAAAAGGCAATGCTTAGTAGCGAGAGCTACACTATGCTAGACAGCAGCGCATTTTGCCATGTGTAAACTTGCCACTAGTGCGCATGCGCGAAAACCGGAGAGTAGCAACAGGTGCGCTGCGTATGACATCCCAGCTCGCGGCCGCCGCAGCTGCGTATCGACTCCGATCGACTCAACAAAGATGAACGTCTTGCCAAGATAAGACGCCAAGACAC
>JAJIZL010026611.1:85798-105083 GCA_023969395.1 Amblyomma maculatum | reverse complement strand
GACTCCGCTGCCGACACAGTGGAGTCGGCCGACTCAACAAAGATGAAAAATTATTATTATTGGCATCGCAGAGCACAAGGACATCCCTCCGTCTCGCCTCAATCGAAACGCAGCCGGCGGAAGAACGTTAAAAGCGGCGCATAGCGGCAGCAAAAAGAGAATGAGCCTAAGTAGGAGACGAGAGTACCGGAGACGCCTTAAATGAGAGGAACGCCTTGCCTAATAATGATGCCAGACTACCGTGCCTAATGGAGCATATCCGCCTAGATAAGGCTATGGAGGGGGTCAGTCAACCGGAATCAACAGAAGAGTATCTGAAGGCGCGTCCTGTGATTGGTCACTCAATTTGAGGTTCGGAAAGTGCCTCTGCAACCCGGAAATTTGAAGCAGACTTTATGGACAATCCGTTTGGACACGTGTAGTGTGAGCGAGAGACTGTGGCACCAAATGAACTGGACGCCGGCGTGTAGTCCCATGTATGAGACTCCGCTTGGAGACTGACAAATCGAACTTCTGTATAGACAGAATTGACACCGCTGTATGCTACTTTACATCATCAGGCAGTCTCCGTTTATGTCAAGCAAAATGAATAGAAGATGTGTATACCCAATGTCCCTCATTGCTAAACATATATGACCCCAATAAGCTCAGCCAGGTAAACGTACCTCTCGCTACGTATATCCTGGCATAGCTGAGCTAAGCCACTGCCATTTGTTTTACTCCCGGTGCAAGAATATACGTTTTATTTGACAAGGGGATTGATTGATTGATTTAAACTGGTTGATTTATAGGAAGGGAAAGGCGCGGTAACTGTCTCACTTGTTTTCTGTGGACACCTCAACCGCGCTGTAAGGAAAGGGAGGAAGGTGGGAGTGAAAGTGGAAAGGAAAAAAAGAGGAACCGTAGTGGAGGGCTGCGGAGTAATTTCCACCAACCGGGGATTTTTAACGTCCACTGACATCTCACAGCACACGGAGACACGGACGCCTCTTCGTTTCGCTTCCATCGAAACGCAGCCACCGAGGTCGAGTTCGAACCCGGGTACTCCGGCACAGTAGTCGGGCGTCTTACCACTGCACCACCCCAGCGAGGCCATTGACAAGGGGTTGTTGTTGTGGCTGTAGGAAGAAGGAAAGGAAAATGCACGCGCCTTCTACTGGCTCTGTAGCCTCCACTGCCTCGTGAGGACAGAAGAGAAAATGGAGTAGAAAGGAAAAGCGGGAGAGAAAGGTGCGTGCCGCAACAGCCGCCGTCCACCACCGGAGCGGCGGAGGGCACAGCGACGGCCCACAACTGACAAATATTCGGTGGCAGGCCAGCCCCCGCCGCAAGCGGCAGCGACCCACCCGTCCCAGCCCCACCAGGGCCAGGATCAGCCACCCTCCCCTTTGACAAGGGGCACAACACCCTTTGATGCACGACGCCACAGTCTGGCTTAAAAGCTCACCTGATGTATATTTCCCCTCCATTCTTTTCGCTTTTATTAGGTTGCAGCTATATAAGCATATACGGTGTTCAGAATATGATGAGAGCCAAATTGATCCGCAACACCCTTCGGCCATTTTCGCCTTTTCTCTTTGGAACACTGCTGAGTATGCTGCCTATCATTTTAATGAGTGTTGCAGGATCTAGATGGTATGCTTCCGCTTGCTGTTATTCTCCAGCCGAATTATCAAGATGCGAAACATATTTGTATGACCGCATCTAAGAAATTTCTAAGAAACTTCGAGAGGTTTGTAAGCAATTTTATTTTGAAGTAAACGTTTTGCTGCCCTCGTAGAACCAAGAAGATGGGCGCCGCAATTTGTCAGGTGCGAAGCAAGCAGACGAAACTGCACTTATTCTTCGTACGTGCGGCGAGTGACAGTGGGCACACTAGCTTTACATAATTTACGCGGTTACATTAAAGGAGATTGTTCAAAAGAATTCTTGATGATAAACGGCGCGCTGACGAAGCATCGATAAAGTATCGCACCTCGGCGAGCTCTGCTGCATGCTGCGAATTCCTCATTGGCGTTGTTAATTCTCCTTTCTATGTGCATTTAATAATACACTTCTTCAATAACTTGCTCGCATAGCACTTTATAGCTCTTATTGTAGTGCTTGAACCGAACTTTATATATAGCACATGAGGTTCGAGTGAATAGACAACATCGAAAATTACCGGAACTATTAATTAGTGTGTCTTAAAACCTCCACTTCGTATTTATTACTGTTATTCATGTTCTTACAAAGGTGATTATTACAGGTTTCATAGTTGCGTACCACCCAAAATATATTGCAAGTAGTAAAGCTAGTTTAATGTACATATTTTCAGCTTTCACACGATATTTTATATAGTGTGCAAGCATTTCTCTCAATTGTTTGTAATGCGTCTTGCAGCTTCCTGAACGAGCGGCAGTTGTGCCAACAGGAACATCCCCAGCCTAGGAAGAAAGTAACTAGCTACTTCAAGAGCGCAGCCGAACTACAGCAGTCCACTTCACTGACGTCACCAGAGGACAATGGCCGCGATGGTTAATGATATAGGCACCAGAGTATTGTCATCAGTTGTTACAGTGGTTGAAGCTCAACTCAAGGTGAAAAATGTTAAACCCAGTGGTGACCTTTGCAAAAGCTTCAACAAAGGATTTGCTCCAGAACTTCACTTTCATCGCCTGAAGGGCTATATATAGTTAGACACAGTTTCTCATGCTAACATGAGTTAGGCCGCTGTAGTTATAATTGAAGCGTGTTTCCTTGAAAATATGTTTCCCTAAATAACTGAACAGCACTAAAAGCAAGGAGCTTCGTTTTCAGCAGCAAAGCCAGATGCAGCTTATTATTTCATGAGATGTATATCTCATGAAATAATAGTAGTACAATTGTAGTACAATTGTACTACTATTATTGTAGTACTAATTGTAGTACAACACACATTTCAAATAGGCTTGAACGCCCTGTAGAATATTGTAGCAGGAAGGTGTCAAACCCCTTCAATAAGGCTCTGATGTTCATGGTAAGAGGCATCTAAATGTCATGGGATCATCATCTAGCTCATTTTTCCTGCGTCTGGAAGCATTTTTAAGACTACTGTTCTCTCAACAGACAACAACGGCCAAGCCCTTTGCTGCCTCCTTGACTAGAAAGTAAAAACATGCTTATCAGTGTACAGGGGTGCTGTTGATTTTGAACTGTTTTCCTTTTTCAAATTTGTTAGGCTTCTTTGGCTTGTGAGGCAAACAAAGGCCGCATTTCTTGGTAATACGGCTTATGCAAAAGACAGGAAATATGCCCCAAGGCTAAACACGTGAGTCTATTCGGATGTCTTAAGTTTCATTCCGGTGTTTAGTGAAGGATTGTTTTGTTGCAAGCATATGTTTTACTTGCGTAATATTTGAACTGATGGCAATCTTACTGCATTGCCGTGATGAGTGAAGTGGATTCGCAAACAAAACATTTCTGCCAATTACAATGAAATAGTGCGTTTACAGGCTGCTGTCATGAAACGTTGTGGCGACTCCCGAATGTTTGTTTTCTTCCGATTCTTCGTCATTTGTATTCCTGGAAAGAGAATTCTACGCGCACAAACACAGCCGAGGACAGTTTTCCTCATGAATCTAAAAAGGTAACTTCTTTATGAATGGTTTTCATCAACCTTTATATTACGCTCTGCATATTGGTTGTGACAGTTCAATACCACGATACCCGTATATGGATGGCAAGCCTTTTTGATGTAATATTGCAATTTATCTTCTAGATAACTTAGCACACGAAAAAAGATGTGTGTAAAAGTGGGCGCTATTTATGTGCCTTTTTCATCTTCAAGCTAGGATCTACTGCTGCTGCAATATAAATATATATATTAGATTGTGTTATTATTGGAGCTGTATATTCTATCTTAGTTTGATGCCTTCCCAACCATTGGTACTTGATTATGTTTGTGCTTTTTTACGTCCGAGAGTCGAAATTAAACTGATATCGCTTCTGCGGCATTCCATTGCACCTTTGTGTTTTTCGTAGTGTGCCAGCACTACCGTGGATATTTTGTCATTCATCAGGCGAATGCACGCAATTTCAGCTCCCTACAGCTTGAAGAATGAAGGTGGTTGTAAGCATTCTAATAACACAACATGCTTTTGCATGCTCCGCCTAAGAGGCGAGGGCAAATTATCTGTTCAGTTAATCGCCTCAAAGGTTACGGGGTCAATGTTTTGCCGATTCGGCTGTGCACCGTTTCATTTTTTTCGCCGTTGGCCTTGCCTTTCGTACTCTACAAATTAAAAGGTTCAAAATACGCCTCAAGTATACGTCACTTTGGCGTATTACGTTTCTCTGTTTGTTGCTTTTACTAGAACTTATAACAGTTCTGAGGGTGGCGTTGCGGTGCCGAGAAACTCTTGGCACGCTCAGTTGTCACCGTCGACAGCTATGCAAGTTTTGCTACCATGGGATCTGCTCTGGAAGAGCCCCAGCAGAGACACCACTCAAGCAGCATGCTAAAGTTGAAAAGGATCAGAGAATTGCTGGATTACAATTTCTACACTGACACCCGGAGGTGCAGCATCAGCAGAGCTGAAAATGTATTTTCAGCCGCTGAGACTGTACAGTCTGGTATTCTATTGGAATGTTTTATTCTTCGTGGGGGAAAACACGATTGGCATACAGGTGTGCGGTAAGCTATTTCAGTAATGCTGTGTTCAGGTCGAGAAGTTCTTAGGGGGTGGCAGATAAAGATCCCGGTCAACTGAAACTTCCTCCACGCTATTCACTTCAGGATTGTAAGCCTGGATAGGGAATGGCGTGCTTCGAGCGGGTGCCAAGAAAGCGCTTCCTTCAGTGCGGCTTCGCTAGTATTATTTGTGTAAGATTTAGAGTTTGTGAAGCCTTATTTGGAGCAGCTTGTAAATTTTTTTTATAGTGTAGTGGTGTTGGGGTCGCAGACTGCGGTCCATATTCAAGGATGGAGGGAGTATTAGTGAATTATAATCGTTCCTTAACATCAAGAGGGGACTCCCTGAAATTACCTTTGGTGAAAATAAGTGCAGGGCCAGATTTCACTATTACTTATTGTACTTGTTCGTTCCATGTGTGTCTTGTAAAAAAAAATGATGCGAAAATATTTCACACTATCAACTGCAATTATATTTTCTCTATTCAAGTAATGCATTGCTTCCACATTTCTCCGCTTTAGGCTGAACTGAATGCAACTTACGTGAAAACTTAGGTTTTATGTCCCATATCTGGCCCCATGACGTGGCATGATTATAATTTGATTGTGCCTCTGCCAAACCGTCCGGTGTGTATAAATTGCCATACAGGACCAAATCGTCAGCTTACAATCGGATATGAGAGGTGCCGTCTGTACCTATGGTATTTGTGTTGATTAGAAAGAGTAGTGGTCCTAAGACATAGCCTTGAGGTACCCCAGACTCTAGAAATGATAAGTGGGATTGAAAACGGTAGGATAAAAATGTCATTGAAAAAGCAGAGGTAGACAGACATTAAAACCTAAAAAGGAAGAAAGCGTGCGGTGCCGTTTCGAACGCTTTTCGAACAGCCAATAAAGCTGCAATACAACAGGGAAAATAAGTCATTAAAAAGATTAAAGAGTTGGTTGGTAAATGGAGAGCCTGCCATTCAACTATTTTGAGTATTCATTGTTCGCCAGCAACTGATGAATTACGCTGGAGTAGATGATGCCTTCATAGACTTTGCAAATCACACCGGTAAAAGCAATCAGACATTTATTCGAGACAAGGCAACGGTTACAACTCACTTCTTTCTAAAGGCCTAATAAAATAACAACCAGGAACTAGACTACGATTGTCACACCGCCTGATAAAATGTAATATGGGATTTAACCTGGAAACGAAGCTTAGTTGAGGTTTGCATCAGTGAGCAATTTCGTCTTTTTGTCATAGGTTGCACTCATCTGAGACATTGAAGATAGGTAAAATTTTGAGACGCTGCAGGCTACTGCTACTGACGAAGAGTAGGTGTTGTGTGACAGAAGAGAAGAAAGAAGAGAAGGAAGAAGCGGTGGTGTTTAGGAGCTAGTAGGCCTAACCTTGTTCCACTCCCATCTCCATTGTAAATAAACACTCCTCTACTATTTCATCGTACAACTTGGTGGAAGGTGCTGGTTCGACCCCTTTTTTACCACCAACTGCTCTGCGAGAACGTCTGGAGCTTACCGTATTGCCGCCTTGCTTGCCTGCTACCAGTTCCGGTCCTCATGCAGCACGCGACTGACCCGAATCGTGCACGTCGCAACGCTGGCAGCCAGGCTGGCGATATTCCTGCCACCAGCAACTCTGTTCCATTTCAGCCTTACCGGGAACCACGGTCGTTTCCAGGAGAAGACGATGAGGACGTCGAGTAGTAATTAACTCAATATTAAAGAGTTTGGCTTCAGTTGCCGCTGAATAGTTCTTGTGTATTTTCCTGCGGCCTTTTATGGTATGGAGCTATCGTAATTATTGTTTCAAAGCGCAACAAGGAAAGAAATTTGTATTTACTGAAATGGTTTTTACGAGAGCCATCGCCGTTGTTATAGTATGTTTCTTATCGGGATTGCATTTCTTTCTGCGCATAAAATACATTCTTTTTAGTGTCAAAATTCTTTTATTTGCTGCTGTACAGCTGTGCAGAACTATATAGTCAAGAATTTTTAGGAAAAATTCTGCAGTAAAATTCATCTTTACACATCTCATTGGCATAATATCAGTGTTGATGGTTTATTACACCGGGGTAGCCTGCTGGCATTTTGATATACGTCACATCGTAGTCAGATGCAGTACACTTGATAAGACACTAAAGTAGGCACATGTAAATGGTAGAGTTGGTTACGTTTTTACTCAATGAGCGCACATGAACAAATTGATTTTCTCGTTTGCTTAAGCAGTGAAATGATAGCTGCTACGTCTCTAACACCACCTTCCCAGTAAAGTTATTTATTACTCGAGAGTAATTTTATTTTACTTCAGAGAACATTTGGATCGGTTGCCCACGACGAAAGGAAGATATGATGTATTGGGTACATGTGGATGTCAATAACGCACTGAACCGCTTATTCGATATTTTAGCAGAGCCAGAACCAGTGACAACACAGGGGGTAGTATCGACCTTGACGGTTCCAGCATAAGCCAACAGGACGTTTCTTCGTACACCTAAGGAGAAATATCAGAAATAGTCAGATATTTTTCACAGCCTTCTAATTGTATTTACTTCATATTGCTAAACTCCTATTATGCTCATTCTGCATCTGTGACTGGACGGCTGGAGAGTTATAACTTGTGATCGTCTATTTTTAGACAGCCGCCTGCAGTTAAAATGACGTTTGCGTTAAAAAGCATCGCTCAACACTCAGGCACGCATGGAGTCCGAAGCCTGTTAGTTTCTGAAAAGAAAAGAGCAAGTCGTATGTGAATGTACGCTTACAGTATTCCTAATGGTGAATGTAAATATTCTGGTATTCGTTAACCTAGAGCGAGAAATAATTCTTGCTCAAAAGCACAACACCGCAGACTAGTAATACAATAAGAGCAACAGCACTTACTGTTGCATCTACAAATGTACAAAGAAGGTGAACATTTAAAAATCTGTTTCATCTCTAAAGCACTCGCAAACATGAAAAATTTTAAAAATGAGGCTTTTACGGAATGACTTGACACCGTAATCTTTTTGCCGGTTTCTCCTCCTCTTTAAAAAGCCTAACTAGGTGAAAACCTACCGAGTACATAACTTCCGACGTAGGCTTTCTACTAAAGTATCCGTGTTTCACAGGTCATTTTCACTGTAAAAAAACTAGGGGTGCATAATATACACTGCTTAGAGCGAAATTCGATTTGGTTACCCGATCAGCCCGCATCGAGTACTTCCCATTGAAACAATGATTTATGTCTGATCGTACACACTTCATCATTCACATAACTTGTTTCTCTTTCTCGTATTTCCAATTCTTATGCCATTACAAGTTTTAGCTTCACCTGTCCGAGAGCATGAAGGGATGTCTAGCAAAAAGCGACACGCATCATGAGGGCAATGAGTTCCCGCTAACCGGAAACCTAAGAGAGCATCTGGGCACGTTACGAGATTAAACGATACGAGTCCGCAACAACAGCTTCCACATTGTACCCGAGAATTACGCCCCGTGTTCATACAATAGCGGCCAAATGAAAAGCATAAATGAGCAACGGAGCATCGCATGTCACAAGGCATCTTTCACTGCGCCGTTTCGTGACAAAACGCTGATAAGACACAAAGCCATTCCTTTTTCGGTGAACACCTAAACTCGCTTTAAAAGCAGACATGTGTCAAAGGTAAATAAGATGTGCATGAGCGTGATATACATTCGGTTATGACTGATATTGCATCAGTGATCAAGAAAGGTGAGTGGCTGCTCCTTGTCCTCCGGGGCTGGGAACCAGTGGGCCTTCGTCCTTTGCGGTTGGAGCTTCTTGCCATTGGGGTATCAGTATCTGTGGTGCATGCTGTCTTGTACTCGCCGACGTTCAGTGGCGGGTGGCAGCTGTTGCAGCAGCATACTTTTTCTTCCTTCCATTTTCCTTTCGTTCTTTCTTTGTTTCTCTTCTTAATCTATTAATTGTCCTCTGGTCGCGCAAGGTAGCGGTGCCAGCTCGGTTTGCAGAACCATGAGCTTTCTTTTCTTCTTCCTTGCAGCCACAGCAACAACTTAATGCAACGAATTGGATTAACAATTGCAACGAATAATGCAACGAATTGCATTAATTGCATTAATGCAGCAACAACGAATTTGCACTGCGCCTTCGTGACTGCTCCTGTTTCGTCTGAAAGGACGTTTCCGTCCGCACGAACACAAAACCACGTAATCTGGGCTGCCTTTTGTAAAATCCCTGCTTCCAACGTAGTCTTTCAGTTCTGGCCTACTTCTGCGGTGCATATCCGAATACTGAATGCTGTATGTCCTCGCAACCGGTGCGCTTATAAGCAGACGCTGCATAAGCTCTTTCGACGCGAGGACGACTTGCCAACGCAAAAGAAATGCGAGCGCGACCGCACGCGGGGGTGATTGACGTAAAATCAAGTCGCGTCCGTTTGCTATGCGATATCAGTGCATGTTAATGATCCCCAAGCGGTCGAAATTACTCCGGAGCCCTCTTTAGCGGCAACCCTTTATCTCTTTGAAAAGAAATAGCGCACTTCAAAACACAGACACAGGAAGGGAATGAAGGGTCGTTCCCTTCCTGTGTCTGTGTTTTGAAGGGCGCTATTTTCTTTCCAAGATGATTTACCAACTAGCCCGTTCTTCCACCCTTGCCTTTATCTCTTTCCGCTTTCACTCCCATCTTTTATTTCCGGTGACCAGTTATTTGTCAGCTCGGCCAGAAAAAAAAGACGGCGTGCCCTCGAGGCGCAGGCTACTTTTAACCCTAAACTCCTACCACTTGGGCTTCCCCGGGGCGCCCAAATTCTCATACAAGGACCACGCAAGCGCTACTACCCACCACAGATGTGATTTCAAAATGGCTGTCGAATGGAAAGCCCAGGCAGCATGACATGGCAGCTGAGTGAGAGAATCGGCTAAAGTTACGACGAAAACGTGGCCGCAGTTATATGCGGAAAATGTAACATGGACGCCCGCCCACCGCTGCAAGACATGTTGTGGAAGCGCCGTCGCTACCCCGACATCATAGAAAGACACCTTTCAAGTCATGTCCCCAAATTTCTTGTTTTAGGCCTATGCAATAATTTAGAAGACCTGGGGATATTTTACATTCACTAATGTCCCATAGGGCTCAGACGATAATGCGTTTTTCCGCAGAAGGTACTCGCAGTGGTCAGGAAAGAACGCGAGTCTGATTATGTTACGATGGTGTGAACACCGGCTCCGCAACATTAGGGAAGCCAGGAAGGTTTACTCAAACTAGATAGAAGGATCGTTAATGCAGGGCTGTGGAATAACGTAGACCACTAAGAGATATTTGACGCGCACTGAGATCGCACATCGCACGACCGACTGCGTTTCGTCTCCATCGAAACTGGTCTGCCGCGTTCGGATGTTCCAACCCGACCAACACGGCAGACCACTCCATGTCTGGGGTATAGGCCTCGTCCTTATTCTTATTAAACGCAATCGAGACGCAGAATTGGGCAACCCCAGGGACTTTCTCGGTAGTGAGCACTGCATGGTGTTCACTGTCATTTACGCTCATGCCTTTCAATGCTCCATTGCATATCCAAACTTCCCGAATGGATTGCTTTCTGCCACGTCACCTAGGTACTTCTCTCTTCAAACAAGGCTACTCCATTTCGGTACATGTACTAATGTACACACTCGGTTCACACGAAAAGGTGGTACAACGTTGGAGCATGCGTAGAATATGAATACCTAGCTCGGCATTTCAAGAATTTCAGTCGCAAATTCCGCACCCGCATTTCGGAACTGATCCAGCAAAAGGCCTAGAATGCTGTCCAGGTCACCAACGATAACAGTGTACATAGATGTAACAGCAGAACAAGCCAGATATCGAGTTGCAACACCTAGCAGATCTTAAGGAGTCTCATCCAGCCTACACAAGCACGTTGGGGAATCAAGAAGCTCCTTCCTCACAAAATAAACATTTTTCGTGTTAACTCGCACTAATTAGCCAGTACTTTGCACTTAAATACCTCAGGCAACATCGGTACCCGCGAGGTCAGGTCGAGACCTATGCAGGCTGCGATAAATTAGAACTTGATCAGCTTTTCCTGCATCACTACCTTACCGCGGCTCGTGGGAAAATGCCTAGGGGGAAGGCGCCCGGAAAGGATAAGGTAACACTCAATCTATTGGCAAAGCATCCCGATCAAGCGTACCAAACTCGACTTTATTATTTTCAGAAGCATTCACAAAGGACCGCCCTTGTTCTTTGGTCCATCTTCCAGCTTTCTTCCACGACCATCTAAGCATCCGACTGTTAGCTTTTGAAAATATGCCGCGCCGGTGCTATCTACACTTTGTGGTTAATCGACTACTCGATAGGCACTGATGTTTTGAGCGTGAGCCCTACTCTTGGCACCAAAATACCCAAGGTCGCTTACTAGGGCGTACCTTGGACCGAGGGACGCCTTAATAAAGAGCCCCTGGAAGCTCGACAACTTCTCTTCAAGCTCGTTCACTAGCGCGCTTCACCTTGAGCAGAGATAGACGCAAAGTTCGACTACTTGGGATTTTTTTAAAGCTAAAACTTCACTACACCCCTCCGTTGCTTCTCCGCGGACCGAGTAATGTTCAACTTCAACCAAGGAAGAAACTCGGGAGAACCATAAAATCACTCGGCCATAGCGTGGCGCCGCCGGAGCTGCATGCTTGCCTCTGCCTAGTCACGTGATGATCATCAGTCACTCGACAACAGATCCACAGAGAAGACGTAGAGACGGCGCCCCCCCTTCTCTCCGCCAGTGTAGCCGCATTACAATAGCTCTCGACATCGCCTCGCCGATGGGTATAGTCACTTTCCTACCATGGTAATGAAAGCAGCCATCACGGATATTCCTGTGGAGCGGCCTTGTGAACTGCATGCGGCTGGAAGTTGCAAATACGTGAGGCCGAATCCAATCATCCAGCGAAAGTTAACTCGTAACGACGATGTCAGACAGAGATTAATACAGGAGGGTCGAGGGAAATGTGCCATTTTCGTTTTGAGACTCTTAGGTTTAGCCTACTTGACACGGTTAATTTTAACATGCACTGACCGCAGGATTACGCGAGGCGTTTCGCAAATGCTTTGTCGGTGATTGTTTGATTAGCCAAGCCATCCTTGAGATTCGTGCGCGTCCAAAAGCGTTAACGCATTAGTGCACACAACCAGGCTGATATGTAGCAATCCTTATAAAGCACGGATAGCTAAGTTTAAGCTGTATACACATCAGTATTTTTTCACTCTTCATTATCTCCTATCGGCCTGGACCACTAATAGAAATTTTCCGCTCCTTGTTCGATGACTCAAGCACAGGCGTTTCAAGTGTCCAGCATGTATAAATAGTGTTACTGCCCTTGTTATGTCCCAATAGTAGTTTGCATTTTATTGTCAGTGTTAAGAGTGCTAAACCGCTGGACTCTTTTGGTCCTAAATCAGATGACGTGGAATCCAATAGTATCCCACGCGATGTGATGGCCTGATTCCTTGTTGGCATACCCATAGTTATTCATGAGCGCATAGTTTTGCGTGCCTAGAGCCGTTCACCTGATAAAATACCAATACGCTTTCAATACATCCAGATTTATGCAGCTTGAGCCAGCGAGACATATTAAGGAAGCACACTTTTTACTCGCATAATCAACCCTATTCACCTACTACCGCTGTGCAGTTTTTTATTTTGATTACTTCAAGATTTTTCAGGCTGTTACGTCCGCCTTTAAAAATACTTCATATAAATTTGTCCTTAAATAGCGGTAGTATATAACAATAAAAATTACACAATTAACTTTCGCACCTTTGTGTTCGTACCGCGTAAAATTATTAGCGTACGCCGCAGAGATCTGCGCAGCGCCAGAATCCCACCGATCATGGTCGTGAGTACAGACAGCATATTTTCCTGCCAGTCTGTACTCTTTTAGACCAGAAGGACGTAAATCAGCGCGAAAAGCCGTTAGCACCTGCGGTGTACCACGGCTAGCAAAGCACGTGCGGTCACGCTGCCCATTTTTGATTCCGCGTGAAAGATCTCATCGCATATTAACAACCCAAACCTTCACCTATGCTCATTTGAATACAATTGAGAGCGATTGAAAACTCGTCATATGCGCCTATATATGAGGAATAATCTCTATAACCGCCATGGATATACTACTTAATCTGTACCTTTCTGAACAACTAAGAGAAATCGATGCTATATGGGCTAATATGCGGCTTCGTTGCCTCCAGAGTTCACAGCTGACATTCACAAGCGCGCGACGTTTCGTTCTGTAAATACGTTAAAATACGAATCTGCCTGGGAGAACGAGTACGAATACGAGCGCGATAAAACGCACCGTGTACGTTGTTCTGCTCTATGTTTTATTTAGTGATTGCTTCGAACTGCAGAAGCAGCCGTTGATGCGACGTGTGGCCGTGTATGCGCAGACTTGAAGCTAGTGAGCCCATCGGTGAATGTTCTGCGGACTTCCTTGGCCGTCTACATTACATGGTTACCTGTATAGTACATTTCAAATATTATTAGATACAGCATATGCTGCAGAATCTGTCTGGATTACAGCGTTTGTAAAACGTATTTGCTGTCTTTAAATGCCATGGTATGTACCATTAATCAAGTTTTCCTTCTCAGCTCAGTTATTTCTTTTCAATAAAGGAACCTCTCGAAGAATTATCGCGTACATCATAAAATGTCTTGACATATTCCTGTACATAACAGCTTCTTTACTGCAATTATGATTTTTCGCCCGCAGCCATCATCACAAACACAGATAGCGGACACGCAAGCTTTCTTTGTGACATGAGATCTATAAACCTAATGCACTAACAATTACCGTCGATTTAGCGCTATAAACAAAAACAAATAGTCTGCAGTGCACGCGGATTTCATTTCGGTTTCGACTTTTGTAGTGGTTCAATTTTCAAGGTGAAGTAATTGCTAGAAAAAGACTGACGAAATAAGTACTCGCGAATTCAATGGCAGCTCATGGTTTGTGGCCACTTAAAGCACGTCGAGAGCACAGTGCGTTAATCGAATTTGCTGAATTCATCGCGAACAGATTGAAGGTAATGAAAGCGACGGAATGAAATCCTTAAGGGGAGGTACTTCGCGTTAACACCTAGGATGTTCGGCAGCTATAATAGTGAAGTGGTTTTCTTTCAGCGCAAATCGACGCTTGTCTATTTGCGTCAGCCCTACCATTAAGTCAACTTGCTGCTACATTGCCATTAAATATATTATCTAAGAGTTGCTTAATTGTGAGCTATATTGTCACACTAGAGATGTTCGGTTGAAATATTTTTTATTTTATTTTAAGAGAAAGCAATCCTTATCCTTTCGCGTCACCCTGCGATTAAACTCGGAACAATGCAGCATCAACCATCCATTATGTCGGGGGATGTTGGATGGAAAAGCATGCATGAAATGTGTAAAATATTCTTCAATTTTTTTTCCAACGTCTTTGTAGCTGACTTTTTATTACAGCGCTTCCATGTGGAGCTGTTTTCAGTTGACACCTCTCGTTTACCACTATGAGAAATATCAAATTTTAGAATTACCTCTAACGATTTCTCATCAAACTTTCTGGGGTTTGGTTTGCACAGCATCATCTTCCATATCCTCTTATTCTAATTCAGTAGTCCTCTTATCCCAGCCAAACATAAAAAGCGCCTACGCATGATTTGTTCTTTTTTCGTATGGCTCCCTACCACACAGAAAGCAATTAATGATTATTGAAGAAATTGTAACATGTCGCCTTTGGTATATTGATGCGCCAAACGATGCTGATTGTTCGCACCGCCATGGTTTTGAGTTCTGGTGAAAGCCATAGTTAGCGCTAGTTATTTTTCTACCTAGTGCTCTGTTTCGCACATATCAGATGACGCGGTTTCGCTCACAGCAAATGGTAGTAATGCCTCATTTGAAAAATAGTAAATGTGCAATAAGAGTCAAATAAAGACGACGCTGCAAGTGAGCTTCTTATCCAATGCTGGAGACAAACACAATGGCGACTTTCGTTCTCACAAACATAGTCTGAAACCTGCAAGATGTCAGCATCGTTATCAGCAAGTTATCTAACTTGCCTCGTTCTCTCATTTTGTGGTATTAAACGCGGTTTTTTATGTTCAGCCTTGAGAAGAGCAAGCAAGCGGTTCCAAAATTTGGAAGCCACTTAGTTTTACACATAAACTAGGGCAGCCAAAAACTTGTTGATATAAACTATTACCAGGTTTATTTTTAACCGCAGTAGTTGCTCCACACACCCTCGTCAAATGCTTTAAATACATTTTGCTGTTGTGGGAGTTTACGGGCGCTGTTTAAGCACCACTTTGCCCGTTCATAGAGGGTAAATATACAATATTAGAGATATGTAAGTACATTATCCTGGTGCATAAATCTGCATGTGCTGCATAATACTTTAATGCATCGGTAGTTGACGCTTGCATATAGGTTTTGGGTCAAATTCATTTTTAGCAAGTAAAAAAATCAGAGTTGATTTTTTTTTCTTACGTACTCAAATCATCTGCGCACTCACCCTCAGCGGAAGAAGTTTTATACGCCTTTTTGTAGGTTATGCAAATATATTAGTAAGACCGCCTAAACAAAATTATATTGCAATTCGCTGTCGAGCCTAAGAATTGTCTAAGATCTCAAGTTTCAAATATCATTTCCGGCCACACACAATATTTACTTGTTCTCCTCACATATTCATTACTGAGAAAATCCTAGATGTCTCTTTATTGCAATTTCTTTCGCGCTGTTGTATATTTATGTTTCCTTTTAACAATTTTTTTTATTTGGTAAGTCCTAAGAAATTGGGCTTGTTTGGGTCTGGATCAGCACGTTTTTTTCCTGCCCTTAAAACGTAATTCTGCTGATTAACTTTTTTTTCCATAATCAAGAAAGCATATAGAGCAATGCTAATATCGCGACGTAAAGAAAATGCACATGTTTACAAAGATTACTGGAAACAATGCTTCATGGCTTCATACCTGCATCCGTAGATTATGTGCAGGATGATTTTTTATTAAATATACGATCAACGCTTATCCTATTCACGACTTCGAGTCAACTTCCATCGATTCTTAAGAAAACATTAATCAAATATAGGCTACGTTTGTTACACTTTAGTTTGTTGCGTAACTGAAATAAAATACTTACCTTGCAATTGTAACTTTTCCATCGAAACAGTACCAACCTTCACAACGGTTTTTGACATAGCGCACACCTAGATGTTTGATTTCTATTCCTTCATGAGTGCAGTTTGCTGTTAAGAAAAAAGAAGCAGCTAAGCTAACTTCGAATTTAAATGATCAGGAAGCATGGTTCAAAAATAAGATCTATGCTTTAAAACGATGCTTTCAAGATGATTTTGACTTACGTCAGCAACGTACTGCTCCTTCTAGTCATATATAAACTGACAAAAAGGATGCGCAGCAAAAAAAAAAAGAATCACTGTCACTCAGTAAACTAGAACCTGGTATAAAAATTTATTTGATATTACTCATTAAGGCTATGAGAACATGCAGTTCATATTACATCTACGGAACGCGAAGACCGATGCAAAAGGACCATGTATTTTTCAGAGTAGCAACGTTTTCTTCAGCTTTGCATATGACTGACATGTGCAAGTAGGACATAAAAACCTAAATTTACACTGTAAATATGACCTTTACCATATTGTTTCAGTTTTTAAAGTGAAATCTTTTAAGCGCTAATGCTCACGGGACCGTCCGTCTGATACACCCAAAGACTAGAAGAAGAAGACGGAAAAAAAGGAAAAGGAAAAGAAAAAGGAAAAGAAGTAGAAGAACAAGAACAAGAAGAACGTAGTGCGAGGTGGTAAGTGGCTGCTGACATGGCCGAGCACTTGAAGTAGACCTTCCTGTCATTACGTTTAGCAGGAGCTGCCAACTCGAGCCTCTCCTTTCATACGGAAAAGTGATATGACAATCAGCCTGGCAAATCCCATGCATTCCCGTTATCCCTAGGCCACGCAGGCACGTCATATGGCTTAGTTAAAGCGGGACTTTATATGTTGGCTGTTTCCTTACGCTATATCATTTTCGTGAAGGTAGAAATCAAAGGAAAAAGAACGAGGTGCTGTAGTGGATGGCTTCGGACAACAGCGCGAGAGGCTTCCGCCTCATCACTACTTAGTGATACAAAGTGCCCCCTAGAATTCCTAATATTCTTCTCGTTCTACACCTTTTAGCAGTGAAGTGAGTGCTTGTCTCAATGTAGCTTTTATAGAGTGCTGCTAGTATTTCGTGAAATATTTTTTATTTTGCACTGCAATTTGTGCCTTTATTTTTCTCAGAAGATTTATCTGTGTTGATGTGATGGAGTTTTCATCTTTTATTGCCCGTTATATTTCAGCATTCGCCATTAGGTTTTGTTGTGGCCCATCACTGAGCTTTGTATCATTTCACACAAATGACAACAGAGCATAACCACAGCGTACACAGAGGCAGGCAAAATGAACTGCTGGCCTCACTTTCACTTATTGGTGAGTAGATAGTTAGAAAATGTAGTCGGTTCTCTTCAGCTACGATAAATATATTTTCACAAATTGTAGCTATTGTGTAAATCATAATATAGAGTTTACTGCTTTAAATCAACGCGTGTGATGTCACAGTTAAAAAATTGTTCTTCCGAATTTCCTTTCCCAACAGTGCTCTTCTCTTACTCGATGCGGAAGCCGGGTGTTTTGCTGCACCTACGTTACAATATACGCGCCTGCATCAGGGTCCTTGGAATCAATTATCGAGCAGAAAAGCCACTCACCCACCACTGAGTTTTGGAGAGTGATGTTTATATTACATACTTCAATACTCGCCACAGGCGAAAAGAAAATAATGTTGGACCAACCAAACGAAATAGGTTGCAGATTATAAATGAAACCATCTTCCCTGAATAATTATCATATGCGAACGTACTTGGCATCAACATTACATGGTAAGTAATCAACTATACAGCATAGAAATCTATGCATATTTAGCGAGCAATTATTTAAATATATATAGATATATCAAGCAACATTATTATACACTGAGCAGATGCGACAGCAAATAAACAGTGCAACGCTAAGAATGCAAGGATCATGAATCGCCTATAACGCAATCCAACAGCGCCAAACTTTTCTGATATTACAATTGCATTGTGCACAAGGAACATTCTTTTTTTTCTGGAAAAGCGCCTAGCGCTTTTGATAGCGCTTCGTGAAAAACCTAAACTTCATGGTAATCGCTGCTAAATTAGCAAATACAAATTGTTTTGATATTTTTCGAGTTATGGTGCAAAAGAAGTAAAGCTGATATACCTTTATTACGGACATCTAGTACGTTTGCATCTTCATCTCCTTTAGCCACGGCCACCAAGAACAACAGTGCGGCCGATGCAACGGAAAGCCTAGCCATCATTATCAGATGGATTGGATGCAAGTAATTCTGTAATGAGAGAAACAGCTTGCTGCATGCTTTGCAGTTGTATCAAGAAACTCAGCTCTCTTCTAGCTACAAAAATTTATATGTGAGATACCCCTGCCCTGAATCTTTCGAGATTTATGTATTAATGCATTAATTTGAATTCCTTGTAAATGAGAACAGAATGTGGCCTCAAATAACAGCAACGAAGGTATTGGAAATACAGATTGCAATTAAAGGGCTCCTGAAATGTTACCTGTGGTAATGTTTCAATCCGAAGCAATCCATAGATGTGGCCTTTGTGAGTTTTCAAGACCAAGGTAAAATATTTATATAGAGGATACAATTTGTATATAATTTTAAAGGCTAGTCCGGGCGAGCGCTTGCAAACGATTAGAGCGACACCACTCTCCACACTCCATTCTGACTGATGTCATCGGCGCTTGTTTGGTGCGCCGACTCACTGCAGGATGCCAAGGCACGCTGCTGGGATGGTGCGTTTTATGGCACAATTGCAACTTCATTTTCAGGCCATTGGGTCTAGTGCTACCGTTTCTGAAGGTGAAATGACGCCAGATTCGCCGTCCAACGAAGGAGTGTTGTCGTGGTCACGTGCGCCATCACACCACGGCATTGACAGATGTGCTTCCAAGGACCATCGCCAAGGTTCTAAAATATCAATGTCCAGCCTAATTTAGCTACGACGAACAGAATCGTCACCTCTAAAATCCGCCCGGGACACACCCAAATATAGCCCCTGGCCCCCAGAATGTGACGTCAGCCGATTTAGACCAAAATCGATCTCCAGCGTACTTCGACTGCTGCGAACTCGACTACGACCTCAAACTTTTGGCCATCGCTAACCCCAATAAAAGCTCGGGCAGATGCGTTTTGGTCGGTTGTTTTGGCCATATATCAATATCAACCTTAATTCGACTATAGCAGACACCATATTAAGGTCCAAAAGTTGCTTCAGGCGGCCCGAAATTCGGCTTGGGCCAGCCCTATATTTTGGCACCAGTCGCTGTGAACTAGAATTGACGAAAAGCAATATCCGGCTATTCCATTATGGTGACAAAATGGCGATGTTCAAGTGGATTCCGGGCCACTACGAACTGCGACGTCGATAGGTTCGGATTATAATCGTACTGCATCGTGTGCGAAATTCATCATTGATATTCATTCTGAGAACCAATACAAACCACGTGTCTTTCCTCGTT